>JAECMU010056614.1:10902-20971 GCA_016106625.1 Dracogyra subfuscus | reverse complement strand
GCTTTAAAAAGTGTAATTATTTCGCATTTTCAAGACCTGCGTTTCTTTTGCGTTTTAGTATATATAATTGTGTGCATTAAATTATCTGAATAATTAAAACATCAAATGGTCTGCATCAGCGTATACCTGTCATAATTATAGTTCTATAGTACTACTCCTGGAACATTTTAATAAACTGAAAGGGAAAAATTTGACTAAACTGATGAAGCAAACAACATAAAATTAGAAGAAAATATTACTGGTTAATTTTTTCAACATACGTCTCTACATTTACATGTACCAATTACTAAATTAATAAATGCTTGATTTTCACTCACCTTAGCATTTTGACGAGTGCGATTTTTTACTCAGATCAGCGTTTTGAGGTGTGCGATTTTTCACTCGCCTTTGTTTTTTCAAAAGGCAAGGACTTATTTTCGTACGTACGAAATTATTTGAAGACGAAATCCAGTTTAGGCTTCTTAAAAATATTAAGACGACCAGAAACACATTGATTATATACAGACACCGATATTCTAAATAAGAAAATATATTTAATATGTAAATATCAGTTTATTTATTATTTTATTTATTTTTATACATCTGTTTATTTATTTCTTTAATTCTTTATTAATATAATTATTGATATAAAATTATTTTATTTATTTTTATTTTCATTTGTGAATGTTATTAAATGGTATAAATAGAAAAAACAATAAAACAAAAACCCAGTAGTGATCAAACAGATAATTATTAAAATAGGGCGTAGTTCAATATTTAAAAAACAGGGCTGGAGGGGGTTTCGGGGGGGTTCTTCGAATAATGGCACACAGGTCTCCCGATATAATTGACATTGCGACTGAGAACCTCAAGGGTTAGGGCCAGCTCTTGGGTGAATGACACACAGGTCTCTTGATAGAATTATCATTGCGACTGAGAACCTCAAGGGTTAGGGACAGCTCTTGGGTGAATGACACACATGTCTCCCGATAGAATTGTCATTGCAACTGAGAACCTTAAAGGTTAGGGCCAGCTCTTGGGTGAATGACACACAGGTCTCCCGATAGAGTTGACATTACGACTGAGAACCTCAATGGTTAAGGTCAGCTCTTGGGTGAATGACACACAGGTCTCCTGATATAATTATCATTGCAACTGAGAACATCCAGGGTTAGGGTCAGGTCTTGGGTGAATGACACACAGGTCTCCCGATAGAATTGACATTGCAACTGAGAACCTCAAGGGTTAGGGCCAGCTCTTGGGTGAATGGCACACAGGTCTCCAGATAGAATTGTCATTGCAACTGAGAACCTTAAGGGTTAGGGACAGCTCTTGGGTGAATGGCACACAGGTCTCCAGATAGAATTGTCATTGCAACTGAGAACCTCGAGGGTTAAGGTCAGCTCTTGGGTGAATGCCACACATGTCTCCCGATAGAATTGACATTGCGACTGAGAACCTCAAGGGTTAGAGCCAGCTTTTGGGTGAATGACACACATGTCTCCCGATAGAGTTGACATTCCGAATGAGAACCTCAAGTGTACGAACAGCAGAGATGTCCTCCTTGGATCTCCCTTCCATCTATATAAAAAAACACCTATCAATTATAAGATACATATATTTGTTGACGGATCATTGCCATGGTTTGTAGTCCTTAGCTGTTAGTGTCAACTATTAAAATCCATATTGTCCTTGACTGCTGTACTTTAGTTGCATGCTAATTGGTCTGATTGCTAGCCCCTAATTAGACAAGATAGATAAGATAAGATAAGATAAGATAAGATAAGATAAGATATTTATTCCGTACTTCGGGTAGCCTATAACAATTATATATATGTCTATCATATTATTGTAATACATGTACAAATAAATCAATATATACCACCAATGTTGGTCTAGTCTGTAACAAGGTGTATATAAACATATGCAGATATATAGGGTCTCTAGAATATTGTCATTGCAGGCCCATAGCCAGTTAAATACCTTAAACTGTTATTATAACTAATGGGTAATACCGTAAACTGCTAATATTATCATAGCTAATGGATTTTAATGATGGTCAATGAATTGTAGTCATTTGCTCCTTTGTTGATTAGTTAGCATGAGGCCCTGATATATATATATATTGCTAGATACACACCTTGCAGTATAAGTTGGTATCATCATGTAACAATTGGTCTAAAAAACATTATTTTGCACATATTATTATCATAGATGTATATAAATACATATACGTTTGTATTCATAATTAACTAAATACCAGGTCTTGCATAAATGGCAGATGACGCAATAACAGTTAATTGAATCAAAGGTGGTGAGTGGTGTGCAAGCTGAGCGGATGTGTTTAGAGCGGCTCTGCCGATTTGTATTGTTCTCGAAAATAGTTTCACAACAATATGGTTTCATAGTTTCAGTACTACTGAGAAAGATGATGTTTTGCTGGAGGGAGCATACACTTTAATTTATACTGTCTAGATGTCACCCCAAAAAAAGAAACGTAGAACGAAAAGCAAGCAAGACACAAGCTGGAGTGAGCAGTCGACCAACATGGCGTCTCCTGGATATCAACAAACCGGAAATGTTAACCCGAATGTCGCCGGTCCTGTAAGTCAAAGTTTATATTACCCTAGCACTCAAAACAGCTTTTCGGTTGGAATCAGTGTCTTTTGAACTGAACAAACTCGATATTATTGAGTCATCAATAGAAAATGTAATGACATTAAAAAGTAAAGTTATAGAAATAGAGGGTAGTATGGGCTTCCTGAATGAAAAGTTTGAACAAACAATGAAAGACAATACTGAGCTAAAAAAAAATAAAAAAAATATGAAAGAGACATATGACAAAACAAAATAGATCGAAGGCATTACAAAAACGTTAGACAGTGAAATTGATGAAATGCGAGTGAATTATGACGAATTCAAAGAAATACATCTTGAACTGCAGTCATGGTCGATGCGTGAAAACTTTACATGCATTCCTGAAACGGGAACAGATGAAATCACAGAGCACTTGTTAATAGCATGTATTCAAAAAGATACGGCGATAGAGCAGCCGATAAGTTTTGAACGAGTACTTAGGTTTGGGAAAAGAGTTTACTCCGGACCCAGATCAATTGTGACCACAATTCCTAAATTTAAAGATCGCGAAATGGCGCGAAATGGTGCGAAAAGCTGCTCCTACAAAACTGAAAGGGAAAATGTTTGGTGTGAATGAACAATTTCCTAAAGAGGTAAATGACAAAAGAAAGAATTATATCCCATCTATAAACAGGCAAAGAGGGCAGGGTACGAACTTGGGATTTTTTTTGACTCGCCAATCGGGCCACTCATAGCAGCACTTTGACTCACCCGTACAACTTTTGAGTGGCCCAAGGCTGCATTTTGTTTTAAAAATACCTTACTTAAATTGCACTTTCGGAAAACCTGTCTGTCTCTCTGCAAATCATAGCGTAGCGAAATGCGACAATTTATTCCGATTGTGACTAAAGATGGACATGTCCGAGGTGTTTCGATTGAGCCTACGAATATTACGTGGTTATAAATGGTTTTGGAGCGTCCGACAGACTGGGGAAGTGGTCGCTATTATATCCTATATGGGTTTGATAGCGCAGTAACAGTAACAGGAAACCAGTTGAAAACAATAAATAAAAATTAAACTTCCTGATCAACTAGTAATTTGCATTTTATACCTAACATAATACACGGAAAGTTTGGGTCGCCAGGCGGGCGACACGTAATAAGGTTTTGACTTGCCCGACGCCATTTTGACTCACCAAGGGCGACCGGGCGACCCTTAACTTCGTACCCTGGAGGGATGGGAAAAGTGGCGTCTTTGGTGTATGACAAACTGTATATAGACGGAACACTGTTTTAAAATGACACACGAAACACAACGCACGAACATATGGACGCGATAGGTGGACAGGACCAACAAACACAGAAACGAACCACGCTACCCCGTACTACCACGAACTCAACTCACCAGAAAAACTCGCCAAGCCGTTGCTAGGACAACTAAGAAATACACAGTTCATACCACGGAAGATGCAGTTCAGCTGGCTTGGACAACCACGGAATACACAGTTCAGCCTGCTAGGACAACCACGGAAGACGCATTTCAGCCTGCTAGGACAACCACGGAAGACGCAGTTCAGCTAGCTAGGACAACCACGGAAGACGCAGTTCAGCTGGCTAGTACAATCACGGGAAGACAGTTCAGCTAGCTAGGACAACCACGGAAGACACAGTTCAGCTGGCTAGGACAACCACTGAAGACGCAGTTCAGCTGGCTAGGACAACCACGGAGGACAACCACGGAAGACACAGTTCAGCTGGCTAGGACAACCACGGAAGACGCAGTTCAGATGGCTAGGACAACCACGGAAGACGCAGTTCAGCTGGCTAGGACAACCACGGAAGACACAGTTCAGCCTGCTAGGACAACCACGGAAGACGCATTTCAGCCTGCTAGGACAACCACGGAAGACGCAGTTCAGCTAGCTAGGACAACCATGGAAGACACAGTTCAGCTAGCTAGGACAACCACGGAAGACGCAGTTCAGCTGGCTAGTACAATGACGGGAAGACAGTTCAGCTAGCTAGGACAACCACGGAAGACACAGTTCAGCTGGCTAGGACAACCACGGAAGACGCAGTTCAGATGGCTAGGACAACCACGGAAGACACAGTTCAGCTGGCTAGGACAACCACGGAAGACGCAGTTCAGCTGGCTAGGACAACCACGGAAGACACAGTTCAGCTGGCTAGGACAACCACGGAAGACGCAGTTCAGCTGGCTAGGACAACCACGGAAGACACAGTTCAGCTGTCTAGGACAACCACGGAAGACGCAGTTCAGATGGCTAGGACAACCACGGAAGACACAGTTCAGCTGGCTAGGACAACCACGGAAGACACAGTTCAGATGGCTAGGACAACCACGAAAGACGCAGTTCAGCTGGCTAGGACAACCACGGAAGACGCAGTTCAGCTGTCTAGGACAACCACGGAAGACGCAGTTCAGCTGGCTAGGACAAACACGGAAGACGCAGTTCAGATGGCTAGGACAACCACGGAAGACGGAGTTCAGCTAGCTAGGACAACCACGGAAGACACAGTTCAGATGGCTAGGACAACCACGGAAGACGCAGTTCACATGTCTAGGACAACCACGGAAAACACAGTTCAGCTTGCTAGGACAACCACGGAAAACACAGTTCAGCTTGCTAGGACAACCACGGAAGACACAGTTCAGCTGGCTAGGACAACCACGGAAGACACAGTTCAGCTGGCTAGGACAACCATGGAAGACACAGTTCAGATGGCTAGGACAACCAAGGAAGACGCAGTTCAGCTGGCTAGGACAACCACGTAAGACGCAATTCAGCTTGCTAGGACAACAAAGGAAGACACAGTTCAGCTGGCTAGGACAACCACGGAAGATACAGTTCAGCTGAATAGGACAACCACGGAAGACACAGTTCAGCTGGCTAGGACAATTACGGCAGACGGAGTTCAGCCATTGGTATTGGTACTAGTAGTTGTAAAAACTCCAGTGTTGTAGATTGTTGTATTGGTACCAGTAGTTGTAGAACCTCCAGTGTTGTAGATTGCTGTGTTGGTACTAGTATTTGTGAAAACTCCAGTGTTGTAGATTACTGTACTGGTACTAGTGGTTGTAAAAACTCCAGTGTTGTAGATTACTGTATTGGTACTAGTGGTTGTAAAAACTCCAGTGTTGTAGATTACTGTACTGGTACTAGTGGTTGTAAAAACTCCAGTGTTGTAGATTGCTGTGTTGGTACTAGTAGTTGTGAAAACTCCAGTGTTGTAGATTACTGTACTGGTACTAGTGGTTGTAAAAACTCCAGTGTTGTAGATTACTGTACTGGTACTAGTGGTTGTAAAACTCCAGTGTTGTAGATTACTATATATGTACTACTAGTTTATTAGGTCTGATTGACGACTGTTTTATACTAGAATTTAAAAAAAACAATCTGATGTTCACTGCCCACTATCCATTTATCTAAAGTCGCATCAGACTTCACAAACTGATACTGATACTGATGATGATGAAGTACATATGTCTGTTAAACCACAAAAGTGGCATAGCAGCACAATACACGTTTTTGTGTACTATAATTTTCTGAATTATTTTCTGATCTTCATTGCCAACTATCCATTAAACTAAAGTATCCCCAGACTTTACAAACTGGTAGTGATACTGATACGTATATCTGATAATCCACAGAAGTGGCATAGCAGCAAAATAGATGATTTTTGTGGCAATATTAATATTGATACAGCGCATGAACTTCATGATCAGTTACGCAATACTGAGTTTAATACTATTACTGTTACATTTATCGATGGATTATTTGATAAACTCAGTAAATTATTGTAAAAATGAGGTAAACATACTAAATGTAAACCATGGTTCACAAACGATTGTAATTCTGCTAGACAGAATTATCACAAAACTAAACGATTATATAAGAAATAGAGTTATGTTATTTTTAAAAATGAAGTAACAAAAACAGAATGTAAATATAAGAAAGTACTAGACAAAAACATAAGATCATAAGAATTAGCATGAATAATAAATTAAAAACATTAAGATCATATCTAAAATATTACTGGAAAATATTAAATTCGAATAAAAATACCAATGAGAACAAGAACAGTATTGATATCAATACATTGTATGGTTATTTTAAGAAACTTAATTCTAATGACGGTGCCAACGAAGAATGTAGACTTGATAATAGTATGCCAAATGTGGATTATACAAATAATAAACTTAACAGGCCTATCACAGGTGAAGAAATAAAATGTTGCATAATGAAAATGAAAAACAACAAATCATCTGGGAATGGTCATCAATGAATACATAACTTCAGCATGTAATATTTTGTTACCATTTTATGTTGCATTATATTTGATACTGGAATATTCCTACTCCTTGGCTGTCAGGAAATATAATCGTCATATATAAGCGAAAAGGTGATCAGCTTGATCCGAGAAATTACCGACCTATTACAGTGCTAAGTTTTCTTGGAAAAAATATATACATCTGCAATTAATAATAGACTTGCGTTATTCTCTGATCAAGTTGAGTGTTACTACAAAAACAAATTCGTTTTGTTTCCGACAAGACTACTCTACATCTGATACTATTTTTGTATTATATACATTATTAGAATTACTAAAAGGAACAAAGAAAAATATATACTGTGTTTATGGACTTCGAAAACGCATTTGACTCTGTATGGCAAAAATTATTAAGTTGCGATATTAACTGAAACTGTTTCAGAATAATATTTAATATGCATGACGGTATCAAATCTAGAATTGTACACAATAGCTGTAAATCTGAATAGTTTCCATGTTATATTGGTGTACGACAAGGAGAAAGTTTGTCTCCTTTTTTATTTTCATTATATTTCAATGAATTAGAAAATTATTAGGTACAAAATGTTTTTAGCAAAGGTATCGAATCATTAACAAATCCACTTGAGAAAGATCTTAATGTATATCTTAAGTTATTTGTGTTACTATACGCCAATGACATTGTACTACTAGCTGAAACGGCAGACGTCCTACATCATCAACTAGATTGTTTTCAAGTATACTGTAAAACATGGAAACTTAAAGTTAATGCAGCCAAGACTAAAAAAATATATAAAAAAATCAAGAAGCAACTCTGGGTTTTTTAAATCAATTTACATATAATAGAAACTTTAAAATCTTAACTGAAGTTAAATACCTTGGGCTTGTGTTGAATAAATCTGGGCCATTCACAAATACTTGTCAAAAGAATGTTGTTGTTGTTGTGTTTTTTTGTGTTTTTTCCCCGAATTGTTTGAATCATTGTGAAGCAGAAATGTATAGTTTAGATGACACTGACGATATTATATTTGGTGGAAAAAAAGAGGAAAATGTTCTATTTAACGACGCACTGAACACATTTTATTTAAGGTTATATGGCGTCGGACATATGATTAAGGACCACACAAATATCGAGGGAGGAAACCCGCTGTCGCCACTTCATGGGCTACTCTTTTTGATTAGCAGCAAGGGATAGCTTATATGAACCATCCCATAGACAGGATATCACATACCACGGCCTTTGATGTACCAGTCGTGGTGCACTGGCTGGAGCGAGAAATAATCCAATGGGCCTACTGACGGGGATCGATCCCAAACCGACCGAGCATCAAGCGAGCGCTTTACCACTGGGCTACGTCTCGCCCCATATTTCATTTTGAACAGGATTAAATAGACCATGCTGTATGTTTAAATAATAATAATAATAGTATCGGGGCAAATATTGGCATTACTGTATTTTAAGTCAATGAAGTATCTTCATTCCGTGAATTCCTTTAATTGAAATTGTTGTACCTCATGGAATATATTGCTTGCATAGTTGCTTGCTTGCTTGTTTGCTTATTTGTGTATTTAGGAAACTAGTCAAACATAATATTATATTACTCGCCTGCAATCAATCAATCAGTCAATCAAAGGGTTTAACGTGCACATTCAGAACAAGCTCTTTCTTCCAAGACAGAAAGTTTTTTTTGTTTTTTTTTTTTGTTTGTTGTTGTTGTTGTTTTTTTTGGAGGGGGGAGGAAGGAGGGACCGCCCGCACTGGCAGGTGCAAGAGTGCAACAGCAGCCCGATCAAGATCAGTAACAGGTAGTGGTGGTGGGGCTATGGAATTTTGAATGGAGCGGTTAATATGCCAAAGAGAAAAGGTGCGCATTTCACTATGAAGGAATTTTGGCGCAGTTTTTGAACGGTCGATCAAAATGGAAATGGTAACGGAGCTAGTATAGTTTTGAACTTAGTAGATCGAGAGTAGCTCGTCACTCGCCTGCCTGATTACTAGCTTTATATAGTCTGTTTTAAATTACACCTTTTCCTTGTAGATGACCATGACATCGACAGCAGCTAACGAACCAGTTAAATTCTCCAGAGTGCACGGCCCCAACGTGTCACTCGATGACAACAAGACTACGTCATCGTGGAAGGTTACCCAGTTCTACAATATCTGTGTGACGAACAGACCCTTCAAGGAAGGCGATGAGGTAGAACTCCGCTTGGAGGGAAGCGGTAAAGCAATAGTTGGAATAACTCCAACTGACGTACAAAATCAGATACGCCATGATGTCAGTTGCGAATCTCAGTGTACTTTGTTTCGGAGATTATGTGAACTCGAGCTAAATATGTCCACGTTGGTTTGCATTAAGAGAAAACCAGGCAACGTGGTTGCTGTTACAATCGACTCGAATACAGTGGATTTTCGTTACAAAGGAGATTGCTGGCTGTGTGTACAGGTCGCATTTGGAGACATTAAAGCTGAAATCAAAGCAACAGGTAACATATATATGTTATGTTATGGAAAGAAAGAAAGAAAGAAAGAAAGAAAGAAAGAAATGTTTTATTTAACGACGCACTCAACACATTTTATTTACGGTTATATGGCGTCCGACATATGGTTAAAGACCACACATATTTTTTTAGAGGAAACCCGCTGTCGCCACTTCATGGGCTACTCTTTCCGATTTGCAGCAAAGGCTGTTTTATTTGCGCTTCCCACAGGCAGGATATCACAAACCATGGCCTTTGTTGAACCAGTTATAGATCACTGGTCGGTGCAAGTGGTTTGCACCTACCCACTGAGCCTTGCGGAGCACTTACTCAGGGTTTGGAGTCGGTATCTGAATTAAAAATCCATTGCCTCGACTGGGATCCGAACCCAGTACCTACCAGCCTGTTGACCGATGGCCTAACCACGACGCTTTTGGCAGCCTTCCTTCGTAGTGTGATGGATAAGTGTACGAGTCATTTAATATTATTGTGGGTTCAAATCTCCATGTCAAAAATATTTTTTTAATTTGAGTATCAACTTAATTCTTTTTCTACGTCATAGACTTGTGGATTAGACACGTTAGTAATCTTTTTTAATATTCTTACATTTCTGTTACACTGTTCAAGTAGGACGAATATCTTGCTTTTTCAAAAATATATAATGCATCTACAGATATAAAGTAGCTATATGTCCATGTGTTCAACGCGAAGAAATACACCC
>JAECMU010056603.1:2881-27056 GCA_016106625.1 Dracogyra subfuscus | reverse complement strand
GCCGGTGGAAGTTGACACCTGCACCCATGACAGGTGTGTGCTACAATAACTTGTTCTGAATGTACATATTCAAACTTATGACCTTATCTGACCTCTCACTCCCCATCACTCTTTTGAGACTAGTTCAAGAAGAGTAATTTTCAGTTCCCTATAGCATGTGAATTTATATAGTATCAATATGGTAATATATAGAGGATATTTCATGTTTTTTGTCAAATATTATTTATATCTCATTGAGTGAAGTTTGCAATCATATTTCCTGAGTTGTGCATGCGCAAACTTCACGAGGATAGATATACATCATATTTGACAAAAAACATAAAATGTTCTATTTATTATATAACTTTTGGCAATTTACCTTTATTTTTAAAATGCCAGCAGCAAAATAGTACCGGGTTTTTGACAATGAAAATAACACTTTCTACAATGATGATAAATGTAGAATACCAGGTTACTACGTTTTGATATTGTTATTTGGCAAGGTTTAGATAATGGGGTAACAGGCGAGCTTCAGCGAGCCTGTTACACCCTTATCAAACCGAGCCAAATAACAACAATATCAAAACGTAGTAACCTGATATTTTTTTTATCATGCAACCCTTTTTAACCATACTTTGACTGTTTTTCATAAAAAATAAACACACGATTCCCCCCCACTAACAGCTGCTGGCGTAAATACGTCACGGATATACGTCACAGAATGAGTTATCGTCACTGACATTAGGGGATCAATTAATCATTTCCCTCAATTCTTTTCATGTTGAGGTCTGTTGTCCATGCATTTTTATTACTTTATTTTAACCCCATGCAATTATTTTAGGGCAACTGCACCTTCACCAAAAATATATTGAAAGAGTACCTTTTTAATTTATTCTTAAAGATTTTTTTAAAAACTTTATGCCCAGTTATCTTAGATTATGTATGGCTCCAACAGCTAAACAAATAAACCTATTTAACAGTGTAACATTACCAGTCTGCACACTGGAGGAAGTCGTTGGCTATAGCCAGGTGTATGAGACTGGGAGGATTGCGGCCCTCCTCGCTGTTCAGAGCTTTCAGGATCTTCTCATCGCCGTCTGCCTTTATCAGCATCTTCATCACGTCCACGCGACCCTGCATCGCACAGCAGTGGATTGGTAACAGATTCTGGAGAAGAAAACAACCACATACTCACAGGCTCCAACATTCAGCATGGATGGTTGTTGTTTTTAAATCATGATTTGTCTCTTAAAAGTGTAGGGCAAGATGTAGTTTGGTGGTATAGAGCACATTGATTAATTAATCTTTGGCTATTGGAGGTCAAACATTTAGCAATTCTAACACTTGGTTATTAGAGGAAACCTGTTACATTTTTCCATTAGCAGCAAAGGATTTTGTTATATGCACTTTCCCATAGACAGAAATGTACTTATCACGATCTTTGATCAGTTGTGGTGGTATAGGGTGAATACCACCAAACCAAATACCATGGATAACAATAGTCACATATGAGGCTAAAACTGTTACAATGTTTCAACCTCTCACCCTTCAAGTAATGTAGAAGAACATTTTTAAAGAAAAAGACACATGTTCCGAGCACAACAGTTTACAGTATCTGGCACACTGATACTAATTCAAGTTAAATTATTGGAATTTACTGACCAGATAAAATCACATTTTATGACAAATTTATCATCAATGGCAGAACTGGAAGTGTTAACTGCAGTATTAAAAGTTAGGTACACTTCAAACTTTCACCTAGTGAGATGCTATTTGTGTATTCTGCTACTAAAACTGTAAAAGAACTCCCTTGAGGTGTGACGAGTCTGGGATGAAGTTTAATGGTATTCCTGTGACAAAACTTTTTGTTATTTCCAAAACAGTTTTCCTTTTCCTTTAACACCAAACCAAACTTAAGAAAATTATTTAAAAAAAAACAATCACTTAAAATGAATGCTGGTACTGAGTACAAATGCCAATATTTTGCCAATATATATAAGTAGTGACTGTCACAGGATAAACTTGCGTACTCTGTTGTACTGAGTATAAATCCCAATATTTTGCCAATATATATAAGTAGTGACTGCCACAGGATTAACTTGCGTACCCTGTTGTTCCGCCTCACTGGATCTGCACCTTCACTGAGGAGTAATTCGATGGAGTTCAAATCTGAGGGCTTGTCCATCTCACCGTAACACTTCACGTGTAGCGGAGTGTTCCCTTCAGCGTCCACTGCATTTAACACAGCTCCAGACTCCAACAACATCTACAGAAACATCAACAGAATATTTACCATCGAAACAACATTTCACACTGTTGAATACTGCACCTGTTTGAGGACAGGTAATGTGGAAAAGAAATGAGAGAAAACTTCAGGCATTTTCTCTTTTATAGACATATTACATGTCTTCAAGGATTTATTCCCACCTAAACCTCCCCATTTGCTGTTCTCTGTGCGAAGCTCTCATGGAAAAAGAAGGAAGTTACAGTCACATGATAGGTACTAGAGGAAGCATGCAGTAGAAGAATTTAGGCCATCCCATTGGCTTTTGAGATGTTTGGACCAAACTATTAGCCGTAGTGGGTGGGGGTGGGGAATGCACTTGTCTGATGACAGGTAATGTATCTACAAAACACAAAGTTTGAAGAGTTCATTTCCAAAATCCTATATGTTCACTAAAGTCATTTTGAGAAAAACATAATACTTCACAGCCTTCTCCCATTTTTCAAACTTGCTGTGTCTGCTATATATATATTGCTTATTACCTGTATGGTGTCATGATCCTTGGCCCTGTGGAGGGGCGTGGCTCCCTTGTAATCTTTCAAGTTGATCCCCACTCTCTGACGGAGGAGTTCTTGTATTGACGGCTTGTGGCCGTAGTACGCTGCTGTGTGCAGGAGAGTTGAGCCATTCACGCATCTGTTTAGTAACCAGTAAATAACATTAGTGACCATTATTTATTCAAAATGCTTTATATCTAGACATGTCGTTCGGAAAATAGGTTTTCACTGTATGAAAAAAAACCTGGAGCATTTTTTCCTTTTAAGAATACTTCACTTGACCTCAAAAACGGTGAAGTAGAAAAGAAAAAAAAGTCATTCAAAATATATATATAGTCCAAAGGTTGTTTTTTTGGTTTTTGGGGATATTTTTTCCTTACACCAAAAATTTACAATTATATACCACCTATTTTTAAAAAATATATTACTATGCAAATTTACAAAACATTTCACTGTGAGATGAGATAAAATACAGATAATTTTATCCAACTGATAAAAAAAAATCTGGTATATTACTATAATATTACTTTTTATTGTACAATTGTATTAATAATAATAAAAAAAATATACATACATGTATATTATTTGCCTAATATTCCCAGACAATTATAGAATTGAATTTAAAGAATATGCCAATGGTAATTTGTTTATACTTATGACCTATGAAAGGAAAATGAAACATCAGTGTGTAGACAAACCACGATATGTCACTTGCCTGCTTGTCAGTGAGCAGAAGACATGTTCACCCGAGCGATGTTGTCGTATGACTTCCTCCAGTAGCTCCATATCACCATTCATAATCTGTGGGATGATGCTGGAGTAGTGATCGTACAGATCTGTGAATGTATCATAGTAAAATATTGTATATAATCTTAGAGTAGTGATTGTACAAATCTGTGAATATTGTAGCATAATATTGTGATCGCACACAGCTTCAGTTGGGAAACCTCATACAAATTATGTCACTATTCAAGGGCAGTAACTGAATAGTACTTTTTCTTTTAGCCAAGAAGCAATTTAATGCAGGATTTAAAAAAAAAAAATTGAACAGCCTTAACTGGAAATTAAAACATACATAATGTCATGTCCTGATATTTAAAAACAACTTGGCAAAAACAAATTTAGTCTTGTTTTAATTTTACTTGATAATTAGGTTAACCTTTAAAAAAAAACTAACTAAAATTTGAAAGTTTGTTTAAAATTTAATAAAATAGTAACTAATAGCTTAATGGATTGAAAAAGGTTCAAGAAAATAAAATTCACCTGTCACATACTTTCTGAACTTGTAGGTGAAGTTCATGTTTTTAGATACAGACATTTAATAGAAAAAAAACATTTAATAGATTGTAACCCACCTGCCAGATATTTCCTAAACTCATCATTTTTACAGCTTTCTATTGGCGTCTGACCTCTGATGTTCTTACAGTGAAGATCACAGCCCCACTCAATAAGCAACTGTAAACCAAATCATCAAAATTATACATTACTCATTAAGGAGACTGTCCCAAGTTTGTTGCCATTTTTAAGACATTTCCATCTAACAGAACCTTTTAAAACCACTAAAATTACATTTCCTTGTCTGTATATGAAACGTGTCCTAATGTTTGTTGTACCTCAAAAATCACTGGGCTTCCTTAAATAAAACCAGCCTCGGTGGCGTAGTGGTTAGGCCATCGATCTACATGCTGGTAGGTAATGGGTTCGGATCCCAGTCGAGGCATGGGATTTTTTATTCAGATACCGACTCCAAACCCTGAGTGAGTGCTCTGCAAGGCTCAATGGGTAGGTGGTTCAACAAAGGCCATGGTTTGTGCTATCCTGTGTGTGGGCAGTGCAAATAAAAGATCTCTTGCTGCCAATCGGAAAGAGTAGCCCATGAAGTGGCGACAGCGTGTTTCCTCTCAAAATCCGTGTGGTCCTTAATCATATGTCTGAAACCATACAACCGTAAATAAATGTGTTGTGTGTGTCATTAAATAAAATATTTCTTTCTTTCTTTTTTTTCCTTAAATAAAATGTTTCCTTGTGTTCAAATATATTTGGAGGTATGATCCAGTTTGGTTAACTATAAAAAATTAGAACATCAATATGCAGCCACTGATATTTAAAACAACAATTCTATTTTGTGCAAGAATATATACGAGGCCACAAAATAAATGAGTGTAATAAATAGAAAAGGAAAACTATTTATGTGAAGTTCTGTATTTATTACATACCTTCTTTTATGTTTTACAAAAAAGTATTTTTAATATAACATCAGAACAATACTTTGTTAATCTATGATCAAAACTCCTTTCATGGATTTGCTTAACACTGAAAATCATACTCTGCTGCAGCCTTGTATAATGTTTCAAATACGGATATAATATAATTTGTAAATAAAAGGTGCTAACTGCAGTAAAACTAAAAATGGAATTCCCTGTTTAAAAGATCCAGTCCAAAATAAATTGATATCACAACTTCAAAATGTCTGTATCACTATAGTAAGATTGAATAGGTATGTAATAAAAAGTTCTATGAGTCAAAGACATATTACAATGACAGCAAACTCAGGACATCCTCTTTAAACATACCCTACAAATATCAAGTGCACAATTCATAACAAAGATTTATTTAACATTAGATACCGAAAGAAAAAATTGTGAAACACTGGAAAGGTATTTACATCTGAACTCCATTTATATAATATATGGATAATCAGATATTGATAAAATAATAGGCAAGTAAATAAAAACAAAAATGAATGGATTTTTTTAAGGCACTTCTTTATACATGAAGTTTTCTCAACCTGTAAACATATGCACTGTAATTATACAGAATTTAGAACTTATTTATGTTTACCATTTTCAAGGACATAAGCATACAAGACCTGGGAAGAGGGGGGGGGGGGGGGCAGTCCTTGAGAAAATCCTCAAAGTCAGGCAAAAAATGATAGAGAAATTTAGGTAAACAATTATTGAGAAATTTAGGCAAAATTAGTGGGCCCCCCTTACAAAACTGGGAGCCTGTACACCTATAATGTTCAAGTATGTGAAATGCCATCCTTTCCTTGTGGTGCCAACTATAAATAATTAAACAACAGTGTCTACGATGACACTGATTCAATAACTACTCACATGACACACTCGTCGGTGAAGCCCTTCAATGGCTGAGTACAGAGGGGTACAACGGAAGTTGTTCTTCGCATCTATGTTGGCCCCATACTCCAGCAGAAGTGCAACGATTTCCTACAAATAAACTACGGTATTAGTCACAACTAGTGAACAGTCTCAGGGATATTACTTCACTAGGAATAATATTTACCATGCCTACAAAGAAAGAATTAGGATCACTTTCCATGTATCTGTCTCTGTGTGTGATATCACGAATGCATTTTCACATTAGTATTTGAGTGTTCCAACAATAGTATTGTATAATGTGTTTATCAACAAAGTGAACAGAGCTTATAATAGTGAAGTAGTTCATTATTTCTACAACAGCACAGGTTCTGGATGCAGAAGAAAAAAGAACCCATTTTCCACTTTTTGGAAACATTGTCAAACAGAAATTAGTAAGACATCAGGGTTCGAAATTTGCCAAAAAATAATAATGCATTTTGACAAATTATGTTAAGAGAACCACAAGTAAGATTTTAATGTGTAATACAAATATTAATGGTGGCTTATATGTTATAGCTCTAAAGAAGATAATATTATGTCTCATCACTGTGCCATAATTGTCAGTGGGCCCACTGGACTATTTCTCGTTCCAGCCAGTGCACCATGACTGGTATATCAAAGGCCATGGTATGTGCTATCCTGTCTGTGGGAAGGTTTAATTAAAGATCCCATGCTGTTAATTGAAAAGAGTAGCCCATGAAGTGGCAACAGCGGGTTTTCTCTCAAAATCTATGTGGTCCTTAACCATATGTCTAACGTCATATAACTGTAAATAAAATGTGTTAAGTGCATTGTTAAATAAAACATTTCCTTCCTTCCTTCCTTCAAATTATATAGAAACATTCGAGGACTATGTAGTCTGGTATGCAATAGCATTTCACATTATGATGTCATACGTGGAATATGACAACATCTGTAAGACGCTATAACTTCCGAATTGTGTTGATCAAACCGATAGTGCTTATTGGTCAGTGCTAAGGGAATTTCCCCATTTTACATTGAAAATAGTGCAATATCATGATTTATGGGTTTACAAAACCATAGAGTGGTGCAATATGTTCTTAGTCGGAATAACTTAACATTAACTAATCAGAATATATACATGAAGTAATGTAACACATTGACTAGTTCTGTTTGTATGCATAACATTTGTAATCTCATGGATTCACTTGGCAATTAATATTATGTATATTTTACAAATAACAAAAAAGATGCCAGATGAAAATAGACAATTTTGGGGGGAATGGTTTGTAAAATAAACTAGTTTTATGTTTCTATTTGTGATTTTGTTAATACAGTGCATGCATATGCATAGTCACTTTTCAGTGTAGTGTTTTTATGTCTGATTGATCAATACAGTGCATATACATCTATTAGTCACTTTTCAATGATATTTTTTCATGCAAGTACATTCATTGCTAAATCAAAAGGTTGGATCAGTGATTTTTCATACTTGTTAAGAAAGTACATTTCTGAGAAAATATCCATTGCACATTTAAAGCTGAATTGTATTGAACTATCTCAGGGCTCGAAATGGGCTGTGGCCAGGTCGCCAAATGCAACCAATGTCCTGTTTGGGAGACTTAAATATACAAAAATACAATATATAAATATTCAATATGATGTTTTATGTAAAAAACACATAAAAACTGACTGAGCTTCTAATAAAAAATGTTGTTCTCATCACAGAGCCATAATTGTTTAATATCTTACATAGTGCCCAAATCTGCAGGCGCAGTGCAGGGCGGTGTTGCCAGTCTTTGGTTCTCGACTGTTGATGAACTTTGGGTGACCTCGGAAGAAGGTCAAGAGTTTCTCTAGCGTGTCGGCCTCGTTCTCCTTGGCTGCCCGGATGAACATCCTGTTCCACGTGATCGTGTTGCCGGGAAACACTTGGTAAAGAAACTGTGTGCCAGTCTTAAAATGTTTGTTTCTGCTCTGTGCTTCAAAAAATAGCTGCAAAATAGCACACACATACACTGATTATCACTGTTTAATAATAATTTGTCACCTAGAATATTATATTGGAATAAGATTAACACATAACAACAAAAAAAAGAAGAAAAAAAAAAGAGTTTGTTTTGTTTAATAACACCACTAGAACACACCGATTTATTAATCATCGGCTATTAGTTGTCAAACATTTGGTAATTCTGACACACAGTAATAGAGAGAAAACCCACTAGTAGTACGGGACCTTACCATGGTCATTGATATACCAGTAGTGGTGCACTAGCTGGAACAAGAAATAACCTAATGTGCCACCAATGGGGATTGATCCCAGACCAACCACACATCAAGCGAGTGCTTTACCACTTGGCTACCAAAAAAAAGGACATACAAGAAAAACAGTATTATTGTTTAGTACTGTTTAATAATAATTTGTCACCTGGCATATTACACTGACATAAGATTAACACATAGTAAATGCAGAATGTCAAAATGACATCATTTGTCAGTTAAATAGTTTACATTATTTTACTATTCAGTGGTCTTTGAGTATGGAATTTGACTAGTGACATTGCTTATCAACATGATGTAATTTGTCAGTTCCATGCTTTGCAATGGATTAATGGTATACTTTTTTGATAAAAAAGGTAAAATGACAATATAATAAAAAGGACATTTCATGTTTTTAGTCAAAGATAATTTATATCTAGAACTTGGAGATGAGTCAATAAGATATATATACCATACTGGACAAAAAACTGATATATCATCTATATATAAAAGAACCTCACATCATAGTTTGGATAATCCGATGGGTTAATCTCTACAACATTGACTCCTGGTAACTTCAATAGCTGTCTCACAGGAACTATAAGAAAGAAAGAAAAAATTATTATTCTATTCAATGTAAAAATAATTAACTGCAACAGAAGACAAGAACAAATAAGCTCAAAATTCATCAAGTTAACTTTTAAATATCTTCTCATGTGTTTGTTATGTTACTGCACCACCGCTATTTCATTACTTATTTGTAAAGAAGGATTTAATTATGATTTAACATCATCAAATATAACCAGAAACCCTGTTTGTTGGGTGTGACTTACACAGTGTCAGATTTATAAGGGGGCAAAGGGGGCAACTGCCCTGGTCCATACTACCAGAGGGGTCCACCAGACTAAGGACTTCCTTTATAAAGACATTTTAATAATTATAAAATTAGTTGATTTTCTATTTGTCATGTAATTTAAGTTCTATGTTGAGGAGGCCTGAACCTGAAGGGCCCCTGGCCCCCCCAAGGTCTAAATCCGGCCCTGAACCCCATTCCACGAACAAATTGTAGCTAAGGTTAATTGTAATGACTTACGGTGAATTTTACAACTAGCAGCATTAACTTTTTAGCCGTTCCATAAACCAACCTTACGGTAGTCGTAAATGTCCCTTTAATGATTAATATATTCTTTGCAAAGAAGTACGAATTAGTTAAATAATAAATTGGTTTTGACGTTTTGGAAAATCTTGGATGTATTTATTGGTATAGGTCGTCCATGAAGTAACTTTGTCAGTTTGTGTAAAAACTGCTGAATGCATAGGACATGAGAATATCTCCTGTATTTTCGTGTGACGGTCATACAGCCTAGAATGTTTTTCATGGAACCCCGAGTTTCATAAAAGGCATTACATGCAGATCTATTTTTACAAAATAAGTTAGAATGTTTCTTAGAAATCAAATCATTGTCTAACTGCCATTTTCACAGTAATTTATGATGATAGTAAGATATGCCGCCTCGTGGAATGGGCTGACAATCGTAGACAAAATATAAGGTCACGATGGTAGGTATTTACGGCAATAGTAGTGCTAAGGTAGCTTCGTGGAATGGAACCCTGGACATACATATTATATAAATGCAGAAATCTCTCATATCCAATTCAAAACCTTCAGTAATAAGAAACAGCTGTCTAACACAATTAAACAAATTATGAATAAAATCTGACAGTCTGAAGAAACAAGAGATTTGGTTTGACAAACCATCTCTCCAATTGACAATCATGAATTATGCATAATGAATATTTACTTTTAATTTTTTTAGCATCATGAATATTCATTTGTAATATGTTTATCACCTTTGCTTTTACTGGTAAAATCATCAGTGAACTCTCCAGTCTCTCTGTTTCTTAGGACAAGTCGTCTCCCGTCGGTCAACATTTCCTTGCCTTCGGCCTTGTAAAAACCAGAGCCATTGGTCAAACTCTGAAATACAGCATATAGCAAACATGTATGGAGAAAAATACCTAAACAGGGAACATTTTGTTTTCAAAATGTTGATTAGTGATAATTCTAGTCAATTGAAAATTTATTAGTAACTATTGTTTACTGTTTTATAATGGTGTAGCAATCTCTGATACGTACATAGCAAATCATGACACAATACTGAACAAAATGTTACCTGCTAAAACAATCTGCAGTAGAGTACGTGTGCCAAAAAAAAATAATGTTAACACCACCTCATCATGCTGTTCACTTGGCAGCCATTAAGTAAAAGTTTGATAACTATGACATGATATAATGCAAGTTCTTATTTATTTTAGGATTTATTTATTTATTGCATTTTTTAAATTTAGTATGTTTAGAAGCTTCCACCCCCACATAACTATTAGAAAAGAAAATAACAAAATACTTGCACAAAATTGAAAAGAAAAAAGAAAAAAGTATTTTAAAAAGTTTACCTGTTTCTAATTTGTTTTCTTCTGATGCTGAAATCACTTAATTGGTAGTTAATAGATAAAGGACTATTTTATTGCTATATGGTTTTGTGGTCATATAACTGTCAATCTGACAATATTACCTTTCAAATAAATTTTTTTAAATAAATGATATTCTAATTATAACGTACCAGGTTGATAACGTAAGACAGGCAGAGATCATTGATCGTGATACTTCTGGGAATCGTCAATACATCAAACCGACCTTTGATTTTATCACGAATCTCTTTCCTAGTCTGAAAAAAATAAGTACATTTTATTATTTACAACCTTCATGTTAAAACTCAACTAATGAACAGGGGTCAGAATTGGTGAATTGTAAAAAAGAGGAAATCTAGAGGAGTTTTAGAAATTCTTGAATTCCCACGTTAAAATTTGTGCCATCTGACACACTGGGGAGGAAAGGATGATTAAAATGCGAGGAAATGCAATGTTCAATGAGAGGAAACAGCTGATCTGAGCAGAATTTCCACCCCTGAATGAAATCTAACCTGATCTCTAATTTAGAAGCAAGAGTCATGTTTTCGTTCTCTTTTGGGGACATGAATTGTAACAATTATTTATTTTTTATAATGGACTGTTTTTGCTATTTCTAATTTTTTAATAAAGTTGTGCAGTTATAAAATGAGGCTGGATGTACCTCAGTAGTTACGCTATTGTCTGAAGAGCAACAATTCGAAGAATAAATCACTCTCAGTAAATTCACTGGGTATTTTTTCATCCCTATCTGCATCCCACAGCTGATATATTATAGGCTGTGGCATGTGATGTCCTGTCTGGAAAATTATATACAACAAGCTTGCTAGTCTTCAGTATTACAAAAAATTTAAAGTTTTTGTGTTTAACAACACCACTGGAGCACAGTGATGTATTAATCATCGGCTGTTGGTTGTCAAACATTTGGAAATTGTGACATGTTTTCTGCAAAGGAAATCTGCTACATTTTTTCCTTAGCTTCCAGGGATGTTTTATATGCACTTTCTCCAAACACAGAGAACAATGCGTACAATGGCTTTTGATATACCTATCATGGGGCACTGGTTTGGATGAGAAAAAATACCAACAACCAGAGAGTAGGTCTACCCAGAGGATTAGATCTTTCAACCAGGTGTCCTATTTGATATCTCAATACAGATGATAAAACACAGGTTTCAGTCAAAATGGCTGCCCAGGTATTTATTATGTAGTTGTGATATTATTAATACTCTTAAAGGTCCACTATCTACTTAACACATAGTTCAATACATAACAGGTCCTTCAACTTTCCTTTCCTCTCTGAGACAGCCTCAGTGTTGTGATTGTAGCCAGTGAAAAATAGGGAGGATGTTCTAGCACCTAGGGAGCAAAACCTATTGCTTACCTCACTGCTAACTCCCACTACCTCCATCTGCCATTCAAACCTTTCATGAAAATGTATGATTTCTCCTACATCCCCCAAACCAGGACCCATATTCACAAAACATCGTAAGTCTAGTTTTACACATAAACATAAATCTACAACTGAAGAGCTATTCACGAAAACTTAAGTTACAAGTAAAGTTGGATGTAAATATAAGAGTGCCCCCGGTTACAAATAACGCTGCACGTAAGTCGTGTACATATAATAAATCAAGCACAATCGCCGTTATTTACTATTGTTTACGGAAACTGGCAGTTTTTAATAATTGAAGCAGTTTGCGATGGCAAATGCTCATGGATTGAAGATATTTTTCTTGGTGATCAAATGGATGTTTTTGACTCGGCCAATTTCTCCTGAGTTATCTTTTCCTTCTTAAGAATATTCCCTAAAGTTTGTACCAAAATGCGGATCTTCACCAATACCAAAATGCCATTGGTCTCCGTTCGCGATGTTATTGTTAGCAAACAGCAAACAACAAACGAAATTGCGTTTTGCACATTTGTTATTTACCCAGTAGCCATTGTTTCTAATGGGTTTTTTAAATATTATTTCTCCAGTGAGAGTGTGAAATTGTAGATATACGTCCTACTAAGTTATGTTTACATTTACGACCAGCTTTGAGAATAAGGTGCTTCTTGCACGTAAACGTAAATCTACGGCAGACGTAAGTGCTAGTCATAGATGTAAATTTACACCTTTTTGTGAATATGGGTCCTGGCACCCATGTATTACGTGTAATCTCCATCACCATGTAGCAGGTGTGCTTAGCTGGTTCTCCATACAAATAACTACACTGTAACATCAATATTGATCTCTCATTAGCCTGGCATATTACAATATGAATAAGGGTTAGGATGTAGCCCAGTGTTAAAGTGCTCGACTGACGTGCAAGCAGTCTACTACTAATGGATACGTTGAAATCACCGAATGTTTGACATCCAATAGCAGATGATTAATAAATCAATGTGCTCTAGGGGTGTCATTAAACAAAAAGACAACAAAAACCATCAAAAACAACAAATGTACACCCTAACACCACCATAGTCTGGCATATTACAATATGAATAAGGGTTAGGATGTAGCCCAGTGTTTAAGCACTCGCCTGATGCGCAGTCAGTATAAGATCGATCCTCGTCAGTGGGCCCACTGAGCTATTTCTTGTTCCTTTTCTGATTCTAATCCTTTTAATTCTATATTTTTTTTGTTCCCGTTTAAATCTCTGATCATAACAATAGTTATATTATAGATCACTGTCCATGTTCATCTGTATGCATGAGTTGAATTTCACCCTGAATCAGTTTCTATTAGTTTTTGTTATTTTTAACAGTTTGTTGCTGCTTAGACCATGGATACAAATGTAAAGCAGAGATTCAGGGCTCCCAACCCCAACACTGCTGTATGATCTGGGACAATAAATATGTATTTTAAAAAAAAGAATTAAAAAAGACCATGGTATGTGTTATCCTGCTTGTGGGATGGTGCACATAAAATATCCCTTGCTACTAATGGCAAAATGTAGCAGGTTTCCTCTATAAGACTATATGTTGAAATTACCAGATGTTTGACATCCAATAGAAAGAAAGAAAGAAATGTTTTATTTAACTACGCACTCAACACATTTTATTTACAGTTATATGGCGTCAGACATATGGTTAAGAACCACAGAGATTTTGAGAGGAAACCTGCTGTCGCCACTTCATAGGCTACTCTTTCCGATTAGCAGCAAGGGATCTTTTATTTGCACTTCCCACAGGCAGGATAGCACAAACCATGGCCTTTGTTGAACCAGTTATGGATGACTGGTCAGTGTAAGTGGTTTACACCTACCCACTGAGCCTTGCGGAGCACTCACTCAAGGTTTGGAGTCGGCATCTGGATTAAAAATCCTATGCCTCGACTGGGATCCGAACCCAGTACCTACCAGCCTGTAGACCGATAGCCAAACCACGATGCCACTGAGGCCGGTGACATCCAACAGCCGATGATTAATAAATCAATGTGCTCTAGTGATGTTAAACAAAATAAAATTCTTTTTTTTACAATATGGATAACACTACTTAAAATTCACGCAGTTACTCACATCTGATTGGACCGTATCTACATGATCCACCCACTTCTTGCAATACTTGACATCAAAACGTTTTTCCATTTTCTGAATGGCTGGAAGAGAATCACCAAAACATTAATTAGGAAAACAAATAAAAGACACTAAACATTTAAAACTATACAATTTAAATATTATCATGCAGAAATAATACTCAGTTACTGTTTACAGTGTAAAACTATAGTCCGTCCCACAGGGAAAGCCTTTTTTTCATACTGAAATTTACTACAAGTTATATATTTCAGAGCCAATTGATTTGTAATTTGCACATTAAAGGTTTTTTTCCAAAACACTTTTACTTTTCTTCTTAAATCAAACCAAACTGAAATTATTTACAATTTTTTTTTTATAGAATAATGGGTCAGATATAAATATTAAACCAATTCTAACCCTCTTTGTGCCCCTCTATGTTTGACTTCATTTCCTTCCTGTGCTGAAGCTCTTGAAGATTGGTAACAACCGGAGGATATTTTTCTAGTTCATGGTAGCACTCTCGAATCAGCTGGTGAATCCAGTTCTGAAGTAATAAGAAAAATACATAATTAATATTAATATTATAAGCAAGAAAGTGTAAATGTCATACTTTTCAAGTCAGTAGTCAGTACAAAACAATGTTGAATATGAGACGATGTACCCTTTAGTAGCTTTGTGACAGTGGGAACAACATAATTACACCACCTGTCTAATAGTGGTGTAAGTATTCAGTTAGTACAGTGAAACCTGTTTTAACCAGACCCTGAACTAACTGGAATCCAAGTTTTATTGCTCCGAATGGTCTTTATTATTTTTCAAATCATTAACTATTTGGCAATACAAATATTTATTATATACATAGCCGTGAAATATATAGATCTACGGAAACCATAAAAAGTCATATTTTCACTGTATTTTAGCTACAGTGAAAATATAGAAGTCGTATTTACTTTATTGTAAAAGTGCATGATTAAATTATCTCCCTTTGTCTCGGTTCTTCATATTTAAATTTGATGATTACCAATGCATCTAATCATATTTGAGAAAAAAAATGTAATTTAAACAACTGTACCCAAAAACAAAGGAATACGAAGTGTAATGTCGATAAAATATCTAAAACGAATTGAATCTGAAGCTAAATAATGATGACACAATGTAGTGTCATCGAGTGTAAGGTTATGAATTTATCAGTGTTCGACTCATTTTTCTGGGAGTTTTTAGAGGATCACAATGTCAGGTATGTTTGCAGCGCAGTATTGTTAAATAAATGTTAATAAAGATAAATTTTAATCAAATTTCTTTTTGAAAGTAAATTTTCTAGAAAAGTTCCAAATGGAAGAAATATATCACGACGTTATGTGTTTCCGATAGGATAAGCGAAAAATATTACCAAAAAGTGAAAAATATTGTAACAAATTAGGAAATATGTATATAATAAAGAGACCATTTCATGGTATTTTTTCGAATATGATTTTTATGTCAACTCGTGATGTGTGAAAACTATATGTTTACTCATTGCTTCGCATTTCGGGAAAATATGGTTTTCACACACCACTAGTTGACATTAAAATCGTATATGAATAAAAACATGAAATAGCCTCTATATACTTCTACGTTTTATAATCGCAAAGAATTTGTTCATTAAAAACAGGTTAATAATAAATTATTAATTAGTTCTTATAATCCTATGAGTACAAAAATTACTACTATGATCATACCACCCGTTCTGCAACTGCTTTACACTGCCGGTACTTGTAGGCCACCATGAAGAAAGACGTGAAATACGCACAGACGGCCATGGGGTCTGCCTGAAAATAAGAATACAAATTGTTTCAGTTTTAAAAACTGCTTAGAAATATACTACCAACTGAAAATTACTCTTCATGAATTTACTTTATAGATAAAGTAAAAGAAAAATCTATAAATTCTAATTTAAAGTGAGAACCATTTTCCAAGTGCAAATTTATTTTTTTTGTGTGATGCTGGCACCATGTGGGCATGGAAAATGGATGCATTTATAAATAAATTCTGTGGTTATTAATATCAGTTAATACACGAGTGGCATGCTTTTTGGTAGCTGTACCCAAACAGTGTCAATAGCTAAAAAGACACACATGGAAAATGACATTACAGGATGGAATGGCAACCTTGTGACCTATTGCATATTAGCAGTAATTGACAATAAAGGTACATCTTATTCTTTTTAGAGTAGTCAGAAATATTAAATCATCTATTGCCCGTACTAAGGTAACAAACCTCAGCAAGATCTTCAGAATCAAACTGTGTCTCATTGTAAAACATCTTTTCCGCTGTCCGCAAAGCAATGTTAATTGTCCATCTGTAAATTACAATTAAAACTCACAGAAATCAAGGGTCATGTTTTCCAGACATATCAGATATTAATTAGGAAAGTAATAATTTCAGTCATAAAATTGTTTTGTAAATGCAACTAAATTGAGGGCAAAGATTATGACACATGATTTAGTTTTATTCAAAGCATATTTTAACAACTATCATACATAGTATTGAAATACAAAGATAAATTCATAAAATTATAACTTTTTAATATTATGATAGTTATTTGAATGTTATATGTTTCATAACATTTCAGTAATTTACAAATAAAACAGTTTTCTGCAAATGTCACAAAATTACTTTTAAAGATTTACAGATTACCAAAAAAACCCCACATATTTTTCTAGGAATTGATTGGAAGCTAATTATTCATTTTTTTAGGTTTTTTTGTTAGCTACTAGGGATCTTTTACAAGCTCATTCATAAAGTAGGAATAAAGATCTTTAACATACCAGCCATGGAGTATTGATTAGAACAAGCAAATGAATCCATTTAACAACCTTTCAAACCAGTAAAAAATAAAGAAAAAAATAAACTTAACTTGCGTTTTTAAATACAAACAGTCTCTTTGGATTATATTAATTATTAAAACTAGAGCAGCACCAATTTAATTTTGAAAGAAGCGGTCTACAGATGCAAGTGGAAATATCCTGACATTGTCAGTAACATAATGTTAACCAATTCCCATCTGTGTTTACCTGTCATTGAGGAGAAGGTCGGTTGTAAATGTGTTGGGGACAAACGAGTTGACTAGAGTACATAGAATACGACTGTCCACCAAATCATCAATGCTCTATAAGAAAAGAAAAAAACATCTATAACAAAAAAACTGGCTTTATAACAAAGACCTCCACCATTTGTCTTACAAGTTATTTCAAAATATATTAAATAAGCATAAGTGTATTGGATAAGTTTTAAATAACAAGCTGTAAGATAAATGCTATCTAACAGACATACTAAAACATATTAAATAAGCATAAGTGTATTGGATAAGTTTTAAATAACAAGCTGTAAGATAAATGCTATCTAACAGACATACTAAAACATATTAAATAAGCATAAGTGTATTGGATAAGTTTTAAATAAGCTGTAAGATAAATGCTATCTAACAGGCATACTAAAACATATTTACAGTAGTTGTGCTTACAGTTAACTTAAATGTCAGATAGCAATCAATTGTGGTCATGCTTATTTCATTGGATGGTATCGCTGTGGCTACCAGGTCGTGATCTAGGAGTTGACAATTGTAGATATTTATATTACACTTGCATGTGAATCGTACTGATTTTACAAAACTTGTATTAGGATTCATGTATTGATCATAAGCAACACACAAGCTCGTATAATTATCTCTATTTACGAAGTTTAAGTAAAGGACATTTAAACTGCAATATCAAGTAATCACTGTGCTGAACCAAAACACGTTTTGATATTAAAATGACACTTACATAGCAGGATATAGTCTTTCCTTCCTTTGTTTTCTGAAATAGAAATAAGGAATTAAGTAGCTAATAATTGTTTTGCAGTACACAGATTAACCCATTGGTGTTGGGGTTGACACCCCAATTTCATAACATTCTAACTATTTCTAGTTCTGAGAGCAAAACTGGGAATTTCAAGGAGTTTTAGGGACATGGATGGATGGACAGACGGATGGGCAGATGGATGGGTGATGGACAGACGGTCAGGCGGAAAGATGGAGGCAGATGGACAAGCAGACAGTCAGATGGATGAATGGAAGAATGAGCGAACATCACACAAAAGGAAGGATAAACGAACATTTTAGTATACTAAATAATATACATTCCAGCATATACGTAGACGAGGTATTTGCTTTAAAAACTTTCAAAGAAAAACAACTAATAAAACATTGATTATATTTTATAGTTTTACAATGGTCAGACAGAGCCCACAGCTAAAAGCTGATGGGATATAGCAGGTATGTGGCATGGATAGTCACAAGAGACAAGCACCTGTTGCAGTTGGAGAGACAAGGACAGAGATGTGGAGATGGACAGCCAAAGAAGTTGAAAGATAGGGAGGAGCTGGAAGATCGGGAAGACATGAGATCAAAATCAAAGGAGAGAAAGGAAAGGAGGCAGTGAAAAAAAAGAAAACAAAAGAACTCAGGAAGCTCGGACAGTATAGTGAAACATATTTGTGGACAATGGTCTACCTTTAGTTGAGCATTGACCAGCTGCAGAATACATTGGTCGGGAGATGGGTATTTTCCAGCCGTTCGCTTTCTTTTGAAGTTCTTCATAAAATCAGAATTTGGAAATTTAACCCACTCTACCTCTGGTTCATTCTGAAAACAAAACCAACCAACATATAATAAGATATAATAAAAGCAAAGCTAAATTAAAACACATCAGTGTTAATGTTACTCAAGAGTTAATACAGATATTTTATTATGCTTAGCGAGTCTATGAATGAATTCATGCATGTGACCTTTTTTTCTGTGTGCTCAAATTAGAAGATGAATTGGAATTTCAGGGGATGTGGGTTTTGGAGGACATAAATGTTAGTTCTATTGCCAATCCTGTCTTATGTTAGAGCTCTTCCATCCCATTACCCTTAATAGAGTCTAAACTCCCGACTTCAACCCGAGTGGGAACGGTGTGTAACGGTTTTGTTTCTCATACATGAAAATCCACTGGTGACTCAGACAACATGTGCCTTACGTCTACAGGTTCGTCGTCCACTACAGCCGAGGATCCAAAACCAGAAAGCAGAGATTTCCTTGGTTTGGCTTTCTTTTTCTTCTTTGGAGGAGGTTCGGGTGTCCACTAGAAGAAAAACATAAATAAAAATCCACACAAAAATTTTTTAAAGGAAGGAAGGAAGGAAGGAAATGTTTTATTTAACGACACACTCAACCCATTTTATTTATGGTTATATAGCATCAGACATATGGTTAAGGACCACACAGATATTGAGGGAGGAAACCCACTGTTACCATTTCATGGCTACTCTTTTCGATTAGCAGCAAGGGATGTTTTATATATACCATCCCATAGATAGGATAGCACATAGCAAGGTCATGGTGCACTGGCTGGATAAATTGAAAAATAAATCAGAATCTTTTTGTACTCGGGCAATTGATGTACCAGTCATGATGCACTGGCTGGAGCAAGAAATAGCCCAATGGGCCCACATACAGGAATCCATTCCAAACCGACTGCACATCAAGTGGGCACTTTACCACTGGGCTATGCCTCGCCCTCTGTTTTAAAACTGCAAAGATTTGGAATTTAAATTATTTTTAATGCCAGTGATCTTAAAAAGGAGGTTATTATAACTTTTTCATCAAAGGTTGAGACACAACAGTTTTAAAATTGCAAAGATTTGAAATTTAAAAAGAGATTAAATGCTAGTGATGAAACAACATTCTGCCAAACTTTGCAGTATCTTAAAAAGGAGGCTACTGTAACCTTTTATCAAGGGTTAAAGACAAAACAGTTTGGGGTAGTGTTAGCATTCACATTTGTTTTAAATCCATTGTGATATTTCAACACTTACCGGTACTGGTCAGTAATTAACATTTGTGCTTTGTTTTAAACTCAGCAAAAAATCATTTATTGTTAATGTTGAACATTTTAGACCTTTGGTTTCAAGTATACAGGAGTCCATATCACTATATCAATGAAAACATAAAATATAAACATTAGGCATGGTACAGTTTAGTGATTTTAATATCTTACCTTGAACTTAACTTGAGTAAGAATGTCTCTGTCTTCATGTTGCAAATACTCTGCTCTTTCCCATACAAACCAGATGTCATGGCTAACCAGACGCCATAAAAGGTCAAACACCTGAAGAGAGGAAATGAAATAAAAGTGTTGTTAAATTGAATTTAACGGTTGTTATTCTTTAAAAAGAAGAAGCGATTTTAGAATAGATAACTTATAAACTGGCTTATTTTTGAACCTAACAAATTTGTAAAGATTGTCCTCACTTATGTATTTAAAATGATAATTTTTTACTGTACAAGAATTCCATAGAATTAAACGTTTTTACAGAAAATGTAGGATTTGCTTTTTGTAACCTGACAAAGTGAATCATTCTTACATGATCGGCACTCCTCATAGCGAACATGCGGCAGTCGATGCCGATGTCGAGTGGGATTACATTGCAGCGTTTCAGTTCCTGCAGCATCCACTCAACACGAGTCTGTTTCTGTTGCTGGCTTAAACTGAAAACATATTCAGTATTAAAACATTAATATACAACTGCTAGAACTGTAATACACAATAGACACATTTTCGTTCTTTTTTTATTGTCAAGACGTATTATTTAAGAATTTGGTTTATATATATAATATTATATATATATATATATAAAAATATATGTATATAATCAAATAAAATCAAAGCACATACTTAAATCTGTGTATCAAAATGTATTAATTATCTGGCCTAACTAAGAAGAATTCTGCCTCAGTTGTCATAAACATGTGTGGTGAAATGTGATTAATATTCGTAAGTACAACTATAAACCTAGTTTAAATGCCCCAGAACTTAGTTTGTGGGAAATTGATCTAAACATGAAACTTTTAATGTTAAACTTTAATGCAAAAGTTGACATTGTTACCACCGCTATCAATGGAAAATAATACCTATATCTTGCCTTTTTACTTTGTAGAGGTGAGACAATAAAGGGAAAACATTAACCAGTATCCTTGTCCCTACCAGTTTTTAATCAAAAGGTAGGTTCTGGAGGTAGGCATTCCTTTAAAACAACACATTGATGCTGTTAAGCCCCATTATAGAACAAATTAATTATTAATATACCAAACAAAATAACCACAAAATCATTGTAAATAAAAACAACTTCATGCATGTGTTTTATGTTAAATCTCTCAATATTGTTTTTGGGAAACGCTATACCAGTATTATGCAATGAAAACTGTAGATTTTTTATTTTTTAAAGGCAAAAACAATTAATGTTAACAGTTCTCCCTCATTCCTTTTCTATCACACAAAACATCATAAAATTGACAGTGACATATACCCTCTTGCACCCTCTCTGAAAACAAAATTCTGGATTTACTAGTCACCATAGGCCTACCTACCCATCAAAGCTCTCCAACTTGGTGAAATCTCTTCCCGTGATACTTTCTACAAGGTACTTCATACTCGTGCCAGTGAGGAGGTCCATAATCACATTGTTTAGCAGGTGGTTGTATGGAATCAAACGAAGATTCACCCAAGCTGTGAAACCTCGAATCCTTGTTTTTAGCGACATTTTTGTACTTAATGTTTTCCACGTCACTTGTCAGTTCTCCATTTTTATTAATTCATTCTTGATGTACGAAAAATGGTATTTAAAAATATTTGCTTTCGCTTGTACATCTGAAAATAAAATTAGTGTTAATGAAAGAAACAACAGTATTAATTTGATTAAGTACTCACTCATACTGTTCTTATAAATGTGAAGTGTATGTGTTAGTGACAGCTAAACGATGGGTGGTAGTTTTGCCATATTATTAAGTAGTCAGAATTGTTTTCTTAAATGAATAAAATATGTGTTCATATTTTTGCAATACGCACTACATGGAAAGAATATATTCACCATCTCCTTTCTCTCATTTCTCATTTAAAAGTGGAATTGTATACCTGTAAAATATTTATTTTAAATACTGCAATAATATGAATATATCTCCAAACTGAAAATGTGTCTCCATAAATCTATTATATTCTGTTAAATGTTTTATACTTATAGGATGTATACCAACAAATCAAATCCACTAGACGACCACAGTAATATATGTGGCTAAAACTCCTACCTGCAGCTTAAGAATCGATATATACACCACAGATATAAATACTACCACCCAAAATTGGGGTGAAGCTGCTCATTTCAGAGATAACGGGTAGTGCCAATGACTACACTAGTTCTGCACAAAATGTGAGTACTTTTTTTTAACCTTCTTAACATTTTTTATGTAATTAGAAAACAATATAAAATTGTTTTTTGAAACAATAAAACAATTAATACTAATAACATGTAATTTTAGTTGTCGGGGTTGTAAATTAACATGAAAACCATGATCGCCAGCAGGGTCAGTTGAAGTAAAATCTTACTGGCCTTTCTCAAATTCAACTAGCCCTCCAATTATCACATTGAAATTGAACATTAGAATGTTCTTTGTTAAATAATAACCATGTACTGACTGTATACAGTCTGTTTGTGTCAAAAACAAAACAATAATAAAATAAATGAATAGTTAAAATTCCTTTCTAAAAATGTTATTAACTTTTAAACTCGTATCAAATGAAAAAAAAAAAATTAGTTACCGGTATATACAATTATATAAAAATTAGATATCATTTTTAATATAGAGGTGAAAACAAAATTCTATAACAGCCAAGGCGTGCAGCCTGACTTGCATTGTCTATGAAGTGAAATATAATGCAGAAATAACTAATGGTAGAACTGTCCATGCTTTAATAACTAGTCTGAATGGCAGTTCCCTTTGTGATGATCAAAGAAGAATGGAATAAACTTTGTGGCAATGCAAGAGGGTTGAAATTTCCAGTAAAGGATTTCCTTGGGAGTGGCTGTCCACCAATAGACGAGGCACTAGATAGAGATCCATGGAATCAACCACTATTTTGCCAAATGCTCATTCGATACGGCCCTGGTCAGATATTATGGTTTTGTCATTCAGATTATTTTGGATTACTATGCAATTTGACTGTAATTTGTAAAATGACTTTTTTTTAATTGGACTGATACTTTTTCTGAACTTCTTTTAGTTCGAGATAGTATGGGTTTAAAACTTAATAAATTAATGTTTTTATATGAATTTTATCTTTATTTATTATGAAGTTACATGCCAATTCATCAATTCCCTTGTGATGCAAATGCACAATATTCTCAAAATTAATATTTTCCACCTCAGGAAAATGTGTGTGTGTGCGTGTGTGTGCATGCATGTGTGTGTTAATTTTAATATTTTAAATGCTACAGTATTAGGCTACTAATAAAATAAATATCGAAAGCAAAATAAATCTGTGAAAAAATCAAAACAAACATTAAAATCTACAATGTCCTTTTTTTATCATATTACAAAGCATCAAAGTGTACTTATTGTTAATTAGAGTAAACTTTGAACAGTTATTGCATCATGTAAGTCTTGGTGTCAAGATGTTAGGTCTCATCTGTTCTTATTTCATGTTCTATATCTTCAGCTGCCAGATCTATACTTTACGCCAGCACAGATGCAGTTTTGCCATTCAATTAAATTTCAGTACTTTTCTTTATTTTTAACTGGCACCATATTCACCAGACCCTAAAATCGATGGTCGCCCAGCAGACTATCTTTGTAAAATTCTTAGTCACCCACAACCAATAAATGTTGCCATGGGTGACTGGGTGACTGCTAATTTTCAACCCTGAGTTGTTAGTCCAAATCAGTGCCTGGTATATCAAAAGCTATGTTATATGCTGTCCTGTCTGCGGAAAAATGCTAATAATCTGATCTCATGTTGCTAAGAGAAAAATGTAACGGCTTTCATATTTAAGACTACAAGTCAAAAATGACCAAATGTTTAATATTCAATAGTCGTGTCGTGAAACAAAACAAACTTACCCCAGTTACTGTCAGAAACATCTTACATTGTGGCAGCAAACTCAGGACAGTCCCTTTAAAAATAAAAGCAAATTTAGATCCATGTGTATGCATATTTCAGCCGGGGAATGGGGGGGGGG
>JAECMU010056593.1:3025-22045 GCA_016106625.1 Dracogyra subfuscus | reverse complement strand
GTCATTCCCATGGGCCTTATTTACCATTATTAACTTGGTTAATAATGTGTGTAAAATATCAACCTCATCTCGTTAATTGGTATTTGTCTCAGTAGAGCCTAAACTCAGGTGATATTTTCCATATTAATAGACATTTGTGACGAATCCTCTCTCGATATATATATTAGGCTTAGGTCACATCACAAGTAATAGTATTTTAATTTCTTGTTTTGCAGTGCTCAGATAAATGCACGAGACAATTTCAAGTGGACACCTCTACACCATGCCTGTCATGCAGGAATGCTTGATATTGTGGAAATGCTTCTCAACTTTGGTGCCGAGATTGATTCCTCGGCACTCGGAGGTGGAACTCCTCTGAACCGAGCCATCGAGAGTTCACGCGAGTCTGTCGTACAGTACCTCATTAACAAAGGCGCAAGACTACAGACTGAAAACAAGAAAGGTACTTAATTTGTTTAAGTGTAGAAGCTAATTGTGCACTTAAGATGATGGTAGCACTATGATTGTGTTGTGGAACAGAGTCTCATTGGAAGATTTTAGTCATTTCACTGGCTGTTGGGTTGTTCACACCAGTCTACTTAAATGGGGGGAAATGCCATTGGTTTCTGTAATTGTAATATTTGAATGTATTTTCCCATATTTTCTTCAATTTCATCTCATCATATTGAAGACAATAAAGGCATTTGTGGGTTTCTTAATTTAATATTTGAATGTATGTTTGACCGTTTCCTGTTGAAAGCAGACATTCTATTTCATGTTGTAACTTGTATTGAAAGTGAGTTGGACATAGCCCAGTGGAAAAGTGCTTGCTTGATGCATGGTCAGTCTAGGATTGATCACCGTCGGTGGACGCATTGGGCTATTTCTCGCTGATATGTCTGATGCCATACAGGGCTAGCTCTGGGTGAGCAGAACAATTTACCAAATTGTCTATTAAACTTTAAAAACTGCAGAAATTGTCAGCTATTTTCTAAAAAAAATCAGTTATTAAATGAAATTATTTCACTAAAATAAAATTCGCCAACTACTTTCACAGTTCGCAGTTGGCAAATTTGGTGAGTGCCAGAGCATGCACTGCCATATAACCATAAATAAAATGTGTTGAGTGTATCGTTAAATAAAGCATGTCGTTCTTTCTTTCTTTTATTGAAAGCACCTTGTTATATAGATAATAACAAATTAATGACAGAGATTATCAACTTTATCCTGTGATTCAGAAACTCTTGATTCTCCAATCTTTCTAAACAGGATAAAACAGATAACCAACATTATTAACCTATTATTATTGTTATCCTGAAATCCAAAAGAAAAACAATGAAAAAATAATATTTATTCAAGATGTCAGTTAATGAATACCGAAAGATTCTTTGTTGGGTTTTTTTTTTTCCATTAAAACCTTTGCTACACAATGTTAAAGGCTGTGTCTATAGCAACAGCAAGTATGTCTTTTTTTCATAGAAATAATATTAGATACCTAGGATTTTAAAAAGGAACACTGGTTATAAAAACAAATTCCCAAAGGATCACACACACACACACACCATTCATCATCAGTCATAGGCTAAATGTATATATTAATGTATATATAAAATCTGTGACTACTGATAGAAAGGAAGGTGATGCTGTGGTAATATATTTGCTACCAGTTCTTATGCAATAAATCAATTGAGAAATGTAGTTTTCAAATGTCATCAATTCTTATTTGTCAGGACAAAATCCTATGGACCTCGCACAAGCTTGGGCTGATCCTCGGTGCATGGAGATTGTGCAGAAGAAGTGGGACACGCTGCCTCCTCCCGGTGACAAGAAGGGAAAGAAAGGAGGAAAGAAAAGTGCAAGGAAGAAGTCATCAAGACCCGTATCAGCCCCAGGGGTCACTGATTTAGCTGCTGCCCAGGTGGGTGAAGTCTATCCGAAAACCTCCATGTCTGTGTCAGATATACAGTGATAGAAATAAGCAAAACTGTTCCCTAGTCCATCAGACAAATACATCTAAAAATCTTCTTGTTCACCAATATTTCCACTTTGTTTCATTCAAGTGCAAGGACAATGTTTTCATTGCTCAAATTGAAACTGCATTGAAAATTTGTACTTATCTATAGGAGGTAAAATATGTTTATCCAAGCATGATTTCACTTGTCAGGACAAACGGACAAGTGCTTATTTCAAACACTGATATATTGTAATGCATGTCATCTGGAAGAAATTTATATATTTCATGCTGAAGTGTCATTAAATATTCATTAATTCATGCATGCATGACATCACTGTGACACTGGGGTGATAATATTAACTAGAGGGGCAGGAGATAGTTGTACCCCAGAAAACTAAGAAAAAGCTGAATTGGTTTAGAAGTGCTGTGTTTGTTTAGTTGGAGAAGACCCTATTTGAGTGTGCTGAGAGATAACCCTGGCGGTAGTGTAATTACCTTTAAATATTACAGTAAAATCATTCTATACATTGCAGCCTAAATACAGGGAACGGATTATTTGTTCAGTCTGAAAATCAGTTATGGTTAGGTTTAGACATAGAATAAATATTTTTGCAGTGTTTTATATCCTTGGATATGACATGCTGCAGGCCATATACTATTTCCATAAAGACTCAATAGGTCTATACTCTTGACATATAGAATTAAAATGCATGCAATTGTATATGGAAGGAATGTGTGTGAAGTCCATACCCATTATATGCATTTGATATACTAGGTCCATAAGACTTAGGACTAAAATGTACTTTTTGGGGTCCTAGTTTATATAAATAAAGATAAAAATGTGGCTTTGGCCCACCTCCCAACCCCACCCCTACCCCTGACAAGAGACTTTGTCCCGTCCATTAGAGATTGTGGCCCCCCGCCCAATCCAGATATCATTCCTATAGGCCTGTTTGCAACATGCCTTTAGAGCAGATTTCACTATAATCCTAACTGATTATTTGCAGCATCAGGCTTTCTTAAGACCACTGGAGATGTAGCCCTCTCCCTCCCCCCACTCCAGATATCATTCCTATAGGCCTATATACAACAAGCCCTTAGAGCAGATTTTACTATAATCCTAACTGATCATTTGCAGCATCAGGCTTTCTTAAGACCACTAGAGGACACGATACACCAGCGGAAGGGTTCCATCCTTCGAGCGGCGTCGGCTCTGGCTGGAGGTATAGACGAGAAGGAGGACATTACTTACACCCCGCTGAAGGCGTGGACAAAACAACCAACCACCGATGAGTTGATCGGAGAGAGACAGGTCAAGCGGGAGCGCTTTGGCTGGGAGGTGGACTTTGACGATTTCGAAATGCCGTTTAAAAAGAATGTTACCAAAAAACTGGAAATGTTTAATGCTTTAGAAGAAGAATAGTAGTGGTATGATAGCAGTTCTGTTGTGTAAAAAAATATTATGAATACTAACCATGTTAATTAATGAAGGTTGCTTACTGATAAATATATTTTGATGAATATATATATATTATTTCTGGTATAGCGATTGTTAATTTTTGTTTTAACTTCATAGGTTTTTTTTCTATGTTTAATAATTTTTGATATGCTGATCTTTTTGTCATCATGTTTATCATTATTTATTCCTTTGTCATTTTCGTTTTGCTATGCATTTGTAATATTTATATCTGTTACATTTTATTTTAAAATATGTAAATACATGTATATTTTAATATTAAAGACAACCATCTCTTACAAGTTTTACATTGTTTGTAATTTCAAATGACTTTTATACATAAATACATGTTGACATAAAATATTTTAAAATTTAACTGGTAGTTTGATCTTTTATGATCACATACTACTATTTCTTAGATCATGTTTTAAATAGAGGATAGTAAACGAGTTACCAGTTATTATCAAATTTATGTAACAAGTGAAATAATTTTCAGTTGTCACAAGCTTTAGCGAGTGACAAATGTAAATTATTTCACGAGGGATATACATTTGATAATAACGGGTACCAAGTTTGTTATTCTATTTATCATTTCAGCTATTTTTTCTTTTAAAGCCTTTAATTTCAATGCACATGCACGAAGGCTAACTTGTATAGAAATGATAAAAACCACTGTACGCACTTTTCTGAGAATTGCTATAACTTTGTAATTTAATCACGTTCATAGATAATTAAAAAAACCTAATGTTCTCTTCATTCTGCTACAAAATCTATACGGAATTGCATTAAAATGACATTTTGTTATGAATTTAACACCAAAAACAGAGCCGTAAATGACATCATTGTGTGTGTATACCAAATCATGATGACTTCATATTTAGTACCGACACAGTCATTGGTTTGTAATCATCAAATTGTTCAGTAATATTGTTCATTAGACCAAAACAGAATATTTCTCACTGAGAAAATATGGAAAATATTTTCCCTGTTATGAGTGATCGCTGGGGTAATAAAATATTTTATCAAATACATGTATATAAAGTCTTGAGGAAGAATAGAAACTATAAGTTTCCAACCTTCAGGTTCCTTGAGGTGTTGGAATTGTGAATATAAGGTGATATACTTACTAATATAGATTCCAACCTTATGTTTTGATGAAGAATATTTAGATCAACCTGAATCACTTTTTTTATTTTCATACTGATAATACAAAGCCATACACTCGTTTTATTTAATAAATAAATCTGTGCCAACCGTATAAGTACAAACTATTTTTGTCTTCCATTGATAAAAAGACGGGATAAAGGTATTACATTTCTGACCACAGCAATATCAGATTTTATTACCCACATGGTTAAAATATCTTGGTACATATCAAAGTGATACATCCTACTAGAACGCCAAGTGGGACATAACATCTAATGCTATGACGTCATGGGTTAACGTTTATGGCATCATAGGCTATTTCGCATAGTGTGTTTCATTAAAATGTAAACGTTTATTTGTTTTAGTTGTTTTTATTTAAAATCGATAAAGGGTAATAAATAGGATATTAAACGAACTTCCATTTCGCATCATGTTTATGTCCCTCGTGAAATAATTTTCACTGTCACTCGCTAAAACTCGTGACGATTGAAAATTTTTTCACCTGGGACATAAACATGATACGAAATGGAAGTTCGTTTAATATCCTATAATTATGTTACAGTTTCGTATTTGGATCCCAGGACAATGAAACTTGGTTTATATAGTTGCAGATATGGATGTTTATCATAGTGTACTTAATTTTTTTATGACAGGTGAGACGCTTAATTCCACAGAATTCTTGTTCGCACTAGTAGGTATTATGGTTGTGCACTAGTAGGACAACTAAAGACTAATTATTCAAGTGCCTGCAGTTTTGTCATTTCATGATCTGTGATAACAAAACCTGTCAAACCTTTCAGGCTTTATTATGTAGAGTGTTGTATTTGACTCTATATATTTATCTGTTTGTATAACAATTTCTTACACACCTGTTTGTGAAAATGTCATGTGTTATTTTTGGATACACATAATTGTTAACACATGTATGTGTGTTAACAATTTTAAGACATACGACTGGCTGCTCCTCGGTGATGACCATGTCACCAATGCCATACATCCAAAGAAAACCTACATGATGGAAATCGATTAGACTGTGATGTATAGTTAACCTGACATTCTATTAAAAAGCAGAAGTACTTATTTGTAAAAAGAGCAGTGCATACCATGACCTTTGATATACCTGTCATAATTTTAGTGCACAATTTGTTAAATGAATGAAAAATAACAATATATTTTAGACTACAATTTTTTTATTTTTTTTTATTTTATTTTTTTATTTTTATTTTTTTTGTTTTGTTTAACGACGCACTCAACACATTAGAATTACGGTTATATCGGCGTCGGACATATGGTTATGTCGAGGAGAAAAAACCCAGTGGTTAGCTGACTGGGATCGATCCTAGACCGACCGCGCATCAGGCGGGCACTGTACCACTGGGCTATGCTGCCCACTAAGTCAGCTACAAGTGCAATGGCTATAAATAATTTTTAGTAGAAAAAGATGTTAAAATTTGCCTAAAACCTGATTTTTGAGGATATGTAAGAAATAGAATAACACATTTGTGTTCATTAGATACCATTTATCTCACAACTTGTTTAAAACATATCAAACTCACTTTCACTTGTTAGATACATTTTAAAACTTGTTGTGAGATAAATGGTATCTAATGGTAACTCATGTATTATTAGAAACTGGTGCCTAGTTCACATTAGACAGCGTGACTTAACTGGAGTGTCATATCGTGAGCCATAACCCATTCACATACCACAGCCTTCAGCTGGTTTTTCAATACACACTACATGACATGACTACAGTTCAGACAAAGAGTGTCCCATGGGGCTGTGGAGGTTTGAGGTTGGATTGTCCTTTCAGCTAGATGGATCCCCATCACTTTTTCTGATGATATCCACCTTCCTGTTGTTTTCTCCCTTAGCCTTTGTACTGTTAAAACTTACACCTGTCTACAAGTTAATGGCAACCATTTAATTTTTGGTGTGATGTGGTGGTACTATCTTCACATGTTGGGACTAGATTAGTGATTGGCAGAGCATGCTTAAACACTGATGGGTCATGAACACTACCTCTGTGCTTTAATGCATCACATGTGATGTCGGCACTATAGTTTTCAATCACAGTTTTTATTTGCCTGCTTACAGCAAACAAAAATCAGCTGTGTGTGTGTAAATAAAACTAGTTGGAAAAGATTGTTGGTTTCATAACCCAGTATTGGCTCCAGGGGTTCTAGAAATGTGATCAGAATAGCAAACATAATCAAGATTAAATGTTGATTTGAAATTAAGTGAAGATTTGTTTAGATAGTAGTCAGAAATGTGCTTTACAGTCAACTACCAATAATGTGGAAAAAGAGCTTCTTAAAACTAGTTTGTTTATTGAAGGTCAGTTTGAGACTAATCACATTTCTTCAAATGGCAAGTGGCCAGTTAATCAAGGTAGCCTAGTGACACAAAGGTTTCAGGTTTAATGGGTTTTCAAGGAGATTCTGAGAAACCGTGGAAATAGCTTTATGAAACTTGCCAAACAATCATTAAATATGTTTTTAAAATACATGGAAATTAATATTGTATATTTCATATCAATTCAAAATGTTATTTGTTATGTTTGTGTGAAGTATGCATATTGAATCAGTATTTCAGTATTATTAAATATGTACAAAGTATTTGGCATTTATTCTTTGTATAATTACATTGATTTAAAAAATCTTATTTTGGTATGCTGCTGTGCCTTAAATCAGCTTCATCCCTCCATCCATTTCCCCCATCAAGAAAGGTCCAGAGAGAAAAACCTAAAATACCACACAAGCTACTGGTACTTCAACCAAATAGCAAGGATCATCTGTGTCCACATTCCATTCAGAAAAAGTCCATAGTAAATGCTTACAGGGAACAGAATCTTTTTTCTATTTTTTGTTCTTTTTTTTGTTTAATGACGCACTCAACACATTGTAAGTACGGTTATATCGGCGTCGGACATATGGTTATGTCGAGAAAAAAACCCAGTGGTTAACTGACGGGGATCGATCCAAGACCGACCGCGCTTCAGGCGGGCACTGTACTACTGGGCTATGCTGCCCACTAGGGAACAGAATCATGCAGAACCATTAGAACTGTAAGGGACATGGACTGGAATATGAAGTTGGACAGTAAATGAAGTTTAAAGATTGGTGCCATCAAGAGTGCAAATAGAGGATGAATCTTGAGGAAAGAACCAAGTTTTGGTAAAATGATTAATTTTTCAATTGTACACATAAAACTAAACTTTATTTGGACCATCACACTCAACATAATACAGCCAGTGCCATGATGTTTGACATACTATTGAGCGAAGGAAAGAAATAGTTTATTTAACGATGCACTTAACACATTTTATTTATGGTTATATGGCATTGAACATACGGTTAAGGACCACATAGATATTGAGGAAATCCCCTGTTGCCACTTTATGGGCTACTCTTTTTCGATTAGCTGCAAGGGATCTTTTATATGCACCATCCCATAGATGGGATAGTACATACCATGGTGTTTGATGCACCAGTCATGGTGCATTGGCCGTAGCGAGAAATAGACAATGGGCCCATCGACAGAGACCTACTATTGAATGCAAATAGGGAAATAAAATACATGTATTTTGTACTCTATTTACTAAACCAGACCTCTGTTATAATTGTTCTAGTTACTTAAAACAATAAAAGAAAACTTGTTTAATGACAGTTCAACACATCTAGAAACTTCATATTGTTATAATATTTCATCCAGTGAGAAAACCCATTGTATAGACATGGTATACTTCTATTAAAAAGCAGAAGTACTTATTTGTAAAAAGAGCAGTGCATATCATGACCTTTGATATACCTGTCATAATTTTAGTGCACAATTTGTTAAATGAATGAAAAATAACAATATATTTTAGAAAATTGTTTTATTTTTATCTGTACAATAAATATATATTTATATATCTACAATGAATTAGAGACTATATATATATTGGACATATTAATACATGTAATATTTTGCTTCAATCATCAGTATGCCACTATGATGTGAAAATGCTAGCAGTATAATTATATATAACAATCTATAGAAGCATAAAAAGGTAAATAAAACATGATAGTCTTAAATACAGGATACATTCAATTTGCAAATTTGAGAATGGACAGAATTTTCAGTACTAGATTCCCGAAAACCAAAATAATTCATAGTTCATACTTTCTTAAATCATACCGGTACATACATTTTTTAATACAATGTTTCTTTTTTTTAAATTATATGTTATTTTATATTGAAGGTCAACAAAATTGTCTATGAGTTATGTGGCAACAGAAAAATATATTTAACATGGGGGGTGGGGGGGGAGTTATTAGGTGGCTTTGCTCTCGTGTCCCCCTCTGGCTATGCCAGTGGGTACAGTATATTTTTCTAATTGTAAACATATGCAAATAGTCTTATAAAAGGCAAATATTGTTGTGGTTTAATAAATGCCATTGTTCATCAGTATAATACATGTTTATGTTAATGTAAACATCAAATATGATTTTGTTTCTGCCTTGGCACAAGACATATTCCCATTGCTTTGGAAATCATTATTAGCAATAATATTAAGCATTACATTTATTCAATACTACTATCCATACAAACAAGTTAAAGACTTAATATGCATTACCGGTACTAACAGTTGAATGTCTTATCTTTAAACAGACATGAAAACCAATAATAATAATAAAAAGGAAGATACGAGCCCTTAATATAGTTTCTTTTAATAGGTTTACCTAAACTTCTATAAAAGTTGAAACTAATTAATAACAGGCTAGAAAACTACTAATAAACAATCCAGTGTTTAAAATGTTGTTTAACCTAAAATTAGAACGCAGTAATATCAATTCACAAACCAAGTTCTCTCTTGATTGGACTTGATTTTGACTTTAGCTGTATACTTGATTTTAAATATTTCCTAAAACTGTATTATTATTGTTCTTGAAATCTATCTTCTTTTAACTGTTTTTTAATTTCCTGTAAATACAATTGTAGTGTGACTGATATTGCAGGTGAATGACAATAATGAATAATAATATTTAATCTACTGTAGTTTGATTTTATAATAACCCTTAGTAATTTAAATTACAGTCCAAAATGTAATAATAATATAAATACCTGACATTTACAAAATGACAAAATATGAATTAATGTTGAATTTGATGAATATATTGCCTAACTCATATTTAGAGCTTTTGAGACAAATGGAAACAATTATTTTTGTATTCAAACAGAAATAAATTCTATAAAATCATATTCGAACAAGAATAAAAATTGATGTTTGTATAAAAATTGGGGTGGTTTTTTTGTTATTTTAAAAGCTCAAACAATTACGGTAAGCAATTATGCTAAAAGGCCGACTGTATTTCATTATTAAATCATCAAAAAGCTCATTTGAAAATTAAAAAATACAATTTTTCAGAATCTTGTGTTTATATTTTGCTAGGCTAACTGAATCTTGAATTTGGCTACAGATTGTCTTAAACTCTGTAATATCAACCTATTTCATTACATATTCTAACAAATCTGGTTTAGCTCTTCGCTCGGAGGCTATGATAACCAGTAGTATTTTAAACAAAATGGATGGATTTTTGTATTGTTTTTTTTCCTTCATAATTATTTAGGAAGGTTATCATGTCATCAGTGACATCATAGAAACAGGCATATGGAATACAACACAATCTTGGTTGTGCTGTTGTATGAATAGTCAGTACTAAGGATAATAAATGACATAAATATTTTGAATTGGCTTATGATCAGGGCTTATATACTAATTAAAGTTAAGGAAAGCAAAACATTGAGTGTATAGCACTAGATATTTCACAACAAACAAATTAATGTAATACAGTTTAGTAAAATAAGCCTATTAGGAACACCAAATAAATATGTTTTTATTTCTAAAATTACAGGTTTTATTGAAGTAAAAACCTTTCTAATTATATTGGGGTTTTTTATAAACAAAAGTTAAAGTTCAGATATTTTAATTGGTGATCCAAATAGGTAATGTTTATGTATCACAAAAAATATCACAGATCAAAAGGAATGTACAACATAAAGTACTGAATCTCAGTACTTTAACAATACTGCAAGTTGTCACAATGTCTGGCACAACTCTAATACACTAATTATGAACTATGATTCGTTAGGTAATTTGTTTCTTTTACCACTGTCATTAATCATCAAGCATACAGTGTTCTGCAAAAACATCTTCTTTTAGCTGACTATCTCAGGCCATGATGAAAAAAATAATCAATTATGATCTCCTTATTCAGAATGTATGCAAAGCAATATTCTACATTTTGGACTGAGAATATAGGAAATGGGTGGACAGAGGACATAGGAAATTTTGGACAACCAATTCAGAATGTATGCAAAGCAATATTCTACATTTTGGACAGAGAACATAGGAAATGGTTGGACAGAGGACATAGAAAATTGTGGACAACTAATTCAGAATGTATGCAAAGCAATATTCTATATTTTGGACAGAGAACATAGGAAATGGTGGACAGAGGACATAGGAAATTTTTGACAACCAATTCAGAATGTATGCAAAACAATATCATACAATTTGGACAGAGAATATAGGACATTTTGGACAATCAGTGATAAACCTGAAAACTCTTTACAGACTGTAACTTTAGACAATTATAACATGTGGACATAGACATCTTTTAATTAGTAAAATATTACTGCTTACTAAAATCAATGAGTCAAATATGTTTAACTATATAAGTGGGTTCCACAAAATTATTTATCAGTTTATAGAATAACTTGGTCATCTGCAAGTTGCATTGCAATATAGAATCAATTAACATTAAACCAAACATTGTTTTTTTAAATATGGATATTCATTATCTTACATCATAAGTATTAAGGCTTGCTATACAAAAGTATTAGATTATCTATGGGACAAATAACAATGGAAAACCTAACTGATTGTACATATTATATTTTCAATAATTTAAAAAATTTCAATCTGAGACGTGCAGAACGTTTTACTCAGCATTGATAAGACTCCACTTGATGATGAAGTTATCTCCCTTGCATCACGTCATGATGGCCCACAGTCAAAATAGCTTGTCATTGAGTGAAGAGACATAGCAGACAAAATGCAAAACAGAATGAGCACTTTTAGAAGTAAACAAGTATAAGTTGGCACAATGGTAACAGTAACTTGCAAAATGGGTTAAAATCTCCTGTCTAGAGATGGGAGGGTATAAGTTCCATAAAAACTTTTGGTTGGTTTTGTCTGTGCCTGAAAAAAGAAAAACAAGACATTTTAATGATTAAATGAATGTTTAATGACACTCATGCATCAAAAGTCTTAATTTAAAAAACTGTATGTCACTGAATTTATATCAACAGTAGTAACTTGTGATAATTTGTTGAATACATTCAAAGTCTAAGTATAAAAATATAAATGTATTTCAGTAATGTCATATTATGATACCCCTTGGAATTGGTACAGACATTCAGTTACTCTAGTGTGAATGCAAATGCAAAACTGGTTCATACTGACTTTCTGCTTTAATATAGCATCAATGTGCGGGACCAATAGGGCTATTTCTCATTCTAGCCAGTGCACCACAACTGGCATATGTACTACCCTGTATATGGGATGATGCATATAAAATATCCCTTGCTGCTAATCGAAAAGAGTAAACCATGAAGTGGCAACAGCGGGTTTCCTCTCTCAATATCTGTGTGGTCCTTAATCATATGTTTGATGACATATAATCACAAATAAAATGTGTTGAGTGCATCGTTAAATAAAAACATTTCCTTGCTTAATATAGCCCAGTGGTAAAATGATGCACAGTTGGACTAGGTTTACTCTCCTCTGATAGACCCATTGGGCTATTTCTTGTTCAGTCCAGTGCACCATGACTGGTATATTAAAGGTCATGGTATGTACTGTCCTGTCTGTGGGTTGTTGAATATAAAACCTATTTTGCACCTAATGTAGCAGGTTTTTTCTCTTAAGACTATATGTCAAAATTACAAATTATTAAAACAAATAGTGGATGATTAATAAATCCATGTGCTCTACTGGTGTTGATAAATAAAAAAATAAAAAATCACTTTTGTCTGACTTACCGGGTAATACTCATGACAAAATTGGGGGTCCAGTAACAAATAATAAGAGTCCCTTTTTGTCATACACATTAATAAGAATATTTGCTCAGTTTAACTATTCAGAATTTCAGTCACCATTTTATTAAAACTTTGTTAAAACAAATCTGAACTATGGTCCAGCATGAAGCATCACTTGAGTGTATTCACGACAAACTTTTATTACAGCTTTCCCATGTCCTTAAAATGCAATAACAGACCCTGAATAAACCGGAATCTTGTCAAAACCGGCAAACTTTTATGGTACTAAATTTTCTAAATTCTAAAACAAGACCCTGTATACTGATGGACAGAAATGAGGGAACACATCAAATTGTAGACCAAATTTAATTCACAACTAGCGTAGTTATGTCTGTATTTCATACCAAGTTGTAATGTGGGATTGAATGCCTGTAGTGTTGAATGTGCTGCCTATATGTCCCCAGTCAACTTCTGACAATATCAATTGAATTTTGATGCTATCTAATGGAGTATGTGATCCTTTATTTCTTTCCATCACTATATTAGGTCCCCAATGTGATCCAGTTTAGACTGGTTTCACTGTGCTTACCTTATGTGGCTTGAAGGTGTTAACATTATTGATAGTTGGAAACATTGTGTTGTTGGTGGCGTTGAACTTGCCGAATGAAGAAGCAAATGATGTGCTGTGATATGAAGGGTTGTACGAAGGCAACTGTTTTGGCATGTGAGGAAGTAATCCTGTGTGATTCGGAAATTGCTGACTTTCGGCATACCGTTTGTGCTTCCGCTGAAATCAGATGAGAATACAAGTTAACAATTGTGATAATATATCATCACCTCAGTCGTCTTTAACTATATTCTAACAATGCCAGAGATCTGAGACAGACATGTCTGAACCTTAAATGGAAATAGACAGATTAACAGAGTTTGGGATTAGGCTAAACTATAATAATGAAAAGCAAATCAGTTTGAAATTAATAATATTCCTGGTATTTATGTATCAAGAAAAGTGTTTCTTAATGTTAAGTACAATTTTGTAATATTGGAAGTTCTTAAACATTGTTACAACAAAACATTAAGCAGACAAACCTGTAATAATTATTATATGTTTCATTGTAATTAATGTAATACTAACAATTTAAACTATCTTCTTGGTATAATTGCTAACTCTGTAATAATAATAGTACTGACGATTATGATTTAGCATCTTACATTGTAAACTATATATTAATACATGTGTACTTACAGACATTAGTGGATTTATGAGTGTTTGATGAATATTAAGAAGAACATGGGGCATAATACTGAACCTTGTGGAACAGCTGTCTTCATTAGCTTAGGATATAATTTAGAACTGTTGCACACATGTCGTAGTCTGTTATTAAGGTAGATTAGAACTTCCGTATGTTATTTCCACAAATACCGTTTCAAATAATTGATTTTGTGATGATTTTTCAAAACATTATTACAATAAAGTACTGTTTACCTGATCATAATCAGTAATTTTAACACAACATAATTTTCAGTAGTACAATTTATAAGTATTGAATCTGGAGTGATGTGGTTATCACAAGTGGCTTTAGTGGCACAGTGGTTAAGACATATGCATGAGTTTAATGTTCATATGTCTGTGCCCCATAAAAGACTTAGGTATGTGCTGTCCAATAAGAAAATGCATATAAAAGATCCCTTGCTGTTAATGGAAACACGGCCTCATTGGTGTAGTGGCTAAGCCATCAGATTTAGTGATACTGAGTTTCACATCCAAGTGTCCACTCCACCCAGAGCAAATTTAACCACTCAAATTCCTCTCTCTGTGTGTGTGTGTGTGTGTGTGTGTGTCTCTCTCTCTCTCTCTCTCTCTCTCTCTCTCTCTCTCTCTCTCTCTCTCTCTCTCTCTCTCTCTCTCTCTCTCTCTCTAAAAACAATTAATTCAATAGCTGAGGATTAATTAATCAATCCGCTCTAGTATAGTCATGAAACAAAAAACTGTTATTTTCATATCTTAGTACTAGCTCCAACCTGGGGTGACCTTATAACTGTGCATAGCCTACTCATAGGGACACGACATACTCTTGGAGAGACCTTCCAGAGAGTGTGCCCAGGACAGCATGCTTCATGTTATTTAGGTAAGCATGATAATAAAATGAATGACAATGAATGATGTTAGATCACACTTCAAAACCTGCAGTGGTGATGTTATCACATTATATTTATAACCTTTGGTGGTGAGGTTATCACACTACATGACCCTCTGTAGTGAGGTTATCATACTGCATATAATACCAGTAGTAAGATTATTTCACTGGTGAGGTTATCATACTGCACAACCTTAAGTGATGAAATTATTGCACCATATAATCAAACCTCAAGTGATGACGTTAAATCACACTGCATATATATAAGCCTCAGTGGTGCGAAAAACCATCCATCCCATCAGGGCAGCACCACACAGAAACCATTACCACCTACCCGCTTCCTTCCCTTCCTAGTCCCTAAGAAGTTACCAGCCTCACTGTCGGACACACTGGTCTGGAATGCGTCCAGCTTGGGCCGCCCAATACTGCGGTCAGTGATAGCACCTACCCGTCTGCGTTCTCGGTACATGTGGTGCGGCAGCGGCAGAGATTGAGCCTTGGGTACCGATGAGTATGTTTTCATCTCAGGCACGGCTTGAAGAGAAATCGAAGTGTTTTCTTCTTCCTGTTTAACTTCCTCCATTGGTGGGTTGGACGGGTGCTTGATTACCTCATTGACCTTTTTGGACTCGTCCACATGCCGCGCTTTAGCTGCTGCTGCTGCTCTTCGGTCAGCATCCCTGAAGTACAAAAAACATCAGCAACACTGTCAGAATCATTTACAGTTCATTTCTAGGTCAACAAGAATTCTGCAGAATTAAATATCTCATATTTCTTTCCAATACACTGTGATGAACATTCACAGGTGCAACTATAAATAAAGTTTATAAAAAACTAACCTAAACATGAAATATTAAAAGTTAAACTTTATTGCATATTGTTGAAATTGAAAAGCAAAATACTTATATATCGCCTTTTCACTTTGTAACGGTCAAATAAAAAAAGTAGTATTATCTCAATTAACACTGGCTTGTTTGAGAATAGTTGTAGATATTAGTAGTACAATAAAGATAATAATATTAAATTTACAAACATACTGGAATATAGCATGATTCAACTTTTGAGAAATCTGTGAATAATTAACAGCTAAAAATGGCTTCCACTGTAACTAACGTATATCGGCTTTGTTTGCCCACCATAAATTAGCTAATTTTAGATTTTACATACTCCAAACTTCATTATACCATTGTCTTTCCATTTTGCTTATTAAATGCAAATTTGGCAAATTGTAAAAACTCCCTTCAACTCCATTGCAATTAATGGCTACATTCTGGTATATACATCCTTGTTTAAACTGACCTCAGTTCCTTGAAGTAATGGTGCCTAACTGCCTCCTTGGCAGTGATTCGTTCATCGGGGTCGTATGTACACATTAAATAGATGAGCTCTACTGCTTCTTGAGACGAGTTTGGTAACAACCTCTCAATGCCTGAGCCTTTCTTGGCAGGGAAGTTAAAACTCATTCCCCGAGACCTGCAATTAAATACCTCTTGAAATCAAACACTGCCAACATACTAGTGTGCAAACACCTACAAAAAAACATCCTTTGGGGCATTTTGAACAGAGATATGACTTTGAACATGCTGATGATATTATCATTTTAACTGCATACATTATACAATTACCATTTCAGCCTGCCAAAATCCTTTGGGACATTTTGTACAGAGATATAACTTTGGACATGCTGATGGCATTGTAATTTTGATCGCATACATATACACTTACCATTTGAGCTTGCTAACACCTACAAAAAACTTCCTTTGGTCCATTTTGTACAATGATATAACTGGATATACTGATGACATTGTAATTTTCATTGCTTACCTTTTCAGCTTGTTGAGTATGCTGGGGTCAGGGGTACCCATGATATCGTGTATCTTTGCAATCTGGTCAACTTCGTTAGACCCTGGGAACAGTGGATGTAAGCTGTAATAACAACAAATTGATATCAGTTATGAATTTTTGACTGCAAATTTAATGGCTCTATTTGACACCTTCACTGGAAGATAAAAACGCTGTTCATTTTCATCCAAGTTAAAACATATTTGGTCTTATTACTTATAATAGTAAAAAACTAAAAAACAAACACTTAAAGAGCTGAATTTACAAAGCTTGTTTTTGTTTTACATTTAACTACATTCATTTAAAGCTGAGTGTAAGTAAACCAGGCTTCAGAAATTCAGTTTACATAACAATTGTTTATAATTGTTTTATGAATTTATCGATGTAAAACAGTCACAAAGTCATGACTGTTGATAAATTTACAACAAACTGACATACAACTTTTATAAATACAAACAACACAATTTATTTAGTTCCACATAAATACACATAATTCATAAATCAGTTTTAAACATTCTTCTCTTGAACTGTTTTACATAATGACATCCTAGATGATATAAATATGACACCATTTTCTAAGGTTTTTAGTATAAAACTGCTTTGCAATGACAAATTATATAATTAAAATCAAATGAGCGTATGCAGGTGGTTGATTTCCAATACATTTTCCAGAGACGTATGTCTTAATCTCTATTTCCCATAAATGTTGTTGGCCACACGTCTGAAACAACACCATGTTTTGTTAAAATATACATAAATCAGTTTCTAACATCCTATCCATGACCTGTTTCATGTAATGATCTAATGACATCCTATATGATGTAATGACGTCATTTTCTGAGGTTTATTGAAGAAAAACATTTAGTTTTTCTGTGACATCATCCAATCAGATAGAGTAAATCATATAACGGTGGGAAGCTTTTAATTATGATATTAATTTACAATGAGTTTGAGAAATTGCACCCTGTGTCTTTTAAGAATACACATTCATAAAAAACAAACAATTGCATTCATTTGTATAGTTTGCCAATTGAGATACATATATGGTAATGGAAATAGTGTACTCGGTGATCTTTAAGTAATCAGTAAAACAAATAAGTGTTAATGTTTTTTGTATAAATATTTTATAACCAAAACTTTATTGTTCTAATTGGCACATTAAAATTATATTACAGAAAGCAGTGGCGGATCCAGAAAATCCATTTAGGGGGGACCCAGTGACATGAGGTGGAATGCTAAGGGAACTTTGTGGGAGATTTGGAGGGGAACTGTAAAAATAAAATAAATTAAAAATATATATAATAAAATTATAACTATTGCAAAATTTAGGGGGAGCCCGGGCCCTTGCTCCTTCCTCTCTAGATCCACCTTTTTATAAACACTTATTTTCTTTAAATAATAAATAAATGAAAAGTGTTAAAGTGTTTAGTGTTAATATTTCATAACTAAAACGTCCTTGTTCTAGGTGACACATTTAGATTATATTCCAGAAAGCACCATGTGCAGCATTAATTACCTTCCACTATATGTACACCAATTCACCCACGTATAAGTGTATTGGAGACATTCACCCACTATTACACAATCAATTTGTGATAAATAACAGAGGACTCATACATAACAATGCATGCGACAAAATACACTGAATTTATCTTATACAATATTGATCCATGTTAACAGTTCCCTAAAGAACTATTCTGTGTCTTAAAAGCAAAACACTGTCAATATTTGTTTCTGAACTACGGTAAACTCAGTCTCAAGTAGATCTGCATGGCACTGAAAGCAGTTCCTTGTTTAGACACATGTAGTTTTGTACTGACAGTCAAAACAAAGCATATTAAAACATCTTTATTTTAAAACAGCACATTTGACCCGTTTGTGAACTGTAATGTACACATTTAATAGTAATTATTGTGAATACAGAGTTCATATTTAGCCAAATGATTATTCTTGCATCAACCTACAGTGTTTTTTTGTCATTTTTAGAATTCATAAAAATGTATCAGATCATCAGTTTAGAATTGTCAGTGCTGTAACTAGAAGGGAACAAGAAGGGCAGCTGCCCTCCTTTTTGAAAAAAGAAAAACATATAGTGCTTTTTCAGTTTAGCTGTACCATACCCTTTCTGCCTTGTCTTGAAAACCTTATTAGTATATTTGAAACTCTGTTCTCAGTGCAAGGAATGTGTTTGTAAATATTGTCAAGAGCCAAGAACATGTACCGGTACCCATTCTTAAATCACACACTACCTCATATGGTGGTGTGACATTTGCAAAGACAGTTTTGAATACACGGTATGTTACTAGGACAGATTTTCATTTCATTTTCAATATTGTTTAACGTGCACATTCAGAGCAAGCTGTTATAGCGCACGCCTGTCTTGGGCACACACCTCAGCTATCTGAGCTGTCTGTCCAGGA
>JAECMU010056560.1:2971-13972 GCA_016106625.1 Dracogyra subfuscus | reverse complement strand
TCTCTCTCTCTCTCTCTCTCTCTCTCTCTCTCTCTCTCTCTCTCTCTCTCTCTCTCTCTCTCTCTCTCTCTCTCTCTCTCTCTCTCTCTCTCACACTCTTAAACAACTCTTCTTTTTTTAAATTTAGTTTGAAAATCACTGTAATTTACCTTAATAAACCAGTTATCAGAAACGTCTTAGAAAAATATTTTATGAACTAATAACTATCTCACACTTAAATAACTTCTCCCAGCTTTACGGACTTGGAAACTGTAAGACACAGAACGATGGGGGCATACCATAAATATCTCACATGATTGCAACCTACTGTACAGTACATACACCACAGTTGCCTCTTGATTATCATTTTTACCCATCCAGCATACCAGCTCAGGTGCACACAGTTAAATATCTCATTTTTGTTCCCCAGTCGCCATGGTAACAAAAGTTAGGAACATTGTTTTACTGGCTATGGCTATTTGTGAGGAAGAGTTACAAAGTGGGTGATGTATGGTAGGCTGGGAGGTGTGAACTATATATACTACCTTGTCTGCAAACATCATCAGAAAGATGCACACAGAAACACACAGATCTAGAGATGTGCAGTTTGTTTGTTGATTTATCTTGTGTACAATGTACATGTTTGGCAGCAACCTAGAAAGGAATTTTTCCTCAGCACCACTGTGGCTTAGTGAATAGAAGGAAAGACATGTTTTATTTAATGACGCACTAAACACATTTTATTTATGGTTATATGACGTCAGGAATATGGCTAAGGATCAAACAAATATTAAGAGAGGAAACCCGCTTTCACCACTTCATGGGCTACTTTTTTCAATTAGCAGCAAGGGATCTTTCAAATGCACCATTAAATCCCAGACAGGATAGTACATATGACGGTCTTTGTTGTGGAACAAGTGGGCAGCATAGCCCATTGATACAGTGCCCGCCTGATGCGCGGTCGGTCTAGGATCGATCCCCGTCAGCTAGCCACTGGGGTTTTTCTCGACATCACCATATGTCCGACGCTGATATAACTGTAATTATAATGTGCTGAGTGCGTCATTAAAAAAAACAAAAAAAAAACAAAAAACAAAACATTTGTTGCGGAGCACTGGCTGGAGTGAGAAATATACCAATAGGTCCACCGATGGGGATCGATCCTAGACCGACTACGCATTAAGTAAATGCTTTACCACTGGACTGTGTCTGCCCCCGAATGGATAGAGTGCTTGCTTGAGGTGTTTCGGATTGTGGGATCTACCCCTCTTGCCGGATCCATGCTCTATATTTGCTTCCCTCATGATCTTCTCACTCTAGCTATTTCTCAATCCAGTCAGTGCACCAAAGTGGTACATCAAAGACTGGTATGTGCTATCCTGTCTGTGGGATGTATGGTGCCTATAAAAGATCTCTTGCTGCTAATTGAAAAAAGTAGCCTATGAAGTGGTGACAGCGTGTTTCCTCCCTTAATATCTGTGTGGTCCGTAACAATATGTCTGACGCCATATAACCGTAAATAAAATGTGTTGAGTGCGTTATTAAATGAAACATGTTCTTCCTTCTCCTCACACCAAGTAATCAATTTTTTGTTTCTGCTTTGTGTTCAAAACCATTGATGAGTTAATTACACAGACAACGAACCATATTTGTAGTTAGCAAAAACCAGCAAATCTATTAAAACTGCAGCTCTGTTTGTATTTTGCATTAGTAAAAAATGTCATACAACAATGGGGTTAAAAACGTAAGCTTTAAGACCCAGGCACAATCAAACACATTGCCTATTGTGTGTCTAGTCAATATATATATATATATATATACACACACACATATATATACACACATATACATATACATACACATGTATAATTATGAAATATGAAATCTGTTGATTAAACTGTGGAAGTGTTGCCATAGTAACAAACAGTACAGAGTCTCAGGAGAGATGGCCACAGCGAAGGAAATTGGATTTTTAAATCACATATTTTACTTGGCCGTTCTCTCAGCAGTTGAATGATTATGGTCTGCAATTAATTCTTCACCTTAATGGCAACTATATACAGAGCTTTCTTGTGTCACTTGTGCTGTGGTCGGGGCGAGTCGCCAGTGCACCATGACTGGTATATCAAAGGCTATGTGGAATGTGCTATCCTGTCTGTGGAATCATTCATTAATTCTGCAATTAATGGCTTAATTAAGCGTCATTCATATTGCAAAATGGGGTGGGACGTAGACCAGTGGTAAAGTGTTCGCATGATGCATAGTCAGTTTGGGATCAATTCCCATCAGTGCATCCATTGGTCTATTTCTCATTCCAGCCAGTTCTCCCTGACTAGTATATCAAAGACCATGGTATGTGCTATCATGTCAGTGAAGTATGGTGCATATAAAATATCTTGTGCTGCTAATTCTAGAATTAGTACTGGTAGTCTAATCAGTACAAACCCATGGGTTGTCATGCCACAACCTTTTTAAGGGCCCTATGGGCAACCTAGGGAGACTCCATAGCATCAGCTAGGTCTAAATTAACGAGCTGCTCTCGACTTACTAAATCAAAACCTATACTAGCTCCGGAAACTTTCCTTTTGACCAGCCATTCAAAATTGCGCCACAATTCGTCAATCAAAATTGTGCACCTTTTTCTCTTTGGCATATTATTTGCTCCATTCAAAATTCCATAGCACCACCACTTCCCACCCCCACCTGCTACTGACTTTGTCGGGCTGCTGGTACTCCCTTGCACTTGCCAGTGCAGACAGTCCTTCCTCTACCACCCCCACCTTTCCTGTCCTGGATGGAGAGGCCGACCGAGGCTGGCCCCTGTTCCCAAGACTCGATCCCCGTCAGCTAACCACTGGTTTTTTTTCTCGACATAACCATATGTCAGACGCCGATATAACCGTACTTATAATGTGTTGAGTGCGTCGTTAAAAAAACACAAAAAAAACCCACTGTTCCCAAGACAGGCATGCGCTACAACAACTTGTTCTGAATGTACACCTAACATCCTATGACATAACATGACATAATTCTAGACAGGATAGCACATATCACAGCCTTTGCTAAACCAGTCGCAGTATACTGGCTGGAAAGAGAAATAAGACCAATGGGCCCAGTGATGGGGATCAGTCCCAGACCAAAATAAAGAAATGTTTTATTTAACAACACACTCAACACATTTTATGTATGGTTACATGATGTCAGACATATGGTTAAGGACTACACAGATATTGAGAGAAAAAACCTGCTCTTGCCACTTCACGGGCTACGCTTTTTTGATTAGCAGCAATTAGGAATCTTTTATATGCACTATCCCACAGACAGGCTATTTGGTCGATGCCATATAACTAAATAAAATGTGTCGAGTGTGTTACTAAATAAACACTTTCCTTCCTTGTAATATTTGGTGCCAATAGATAACAACTGTGATATTTACCGTATATACTCTGCTACATGCACACCAGCAAGATGATGTGGTGGTCTGGCATGAGGGTGGCTCACTGAACATGTTGATGGTCAACCTGTGTTGGTTATCAGCCCTCAAAATTCACGGTGGCAGTCAGCAATGCCGTTGCAAAATTGAGTTGCGACAGCATTTCATTGCCGTCCCAAATCTGAAGGCATTTTTCTTTGAACTCCGTCCTAGGAAAAAACATTTATAATTGAATGTGGCACAATGTTTCCTCAATTAATATAAATTGGTTTATTCCAGTATAGAAGCTTACGAAAGTAACATTGAGATGTCATGTTTTAGCATATTATTACTGCAGTGGATCATATATGAATACTTTTGACAGCATTAATCCTTTCTTTAAAATTGCCGCCGTAGTGCCATTGCAAAATGTATTTGCGACGGCACTTAATTGCTGTGGCAAACCTGTCCGAATTTCAAGGGCTGGGTTATATTTGCGTGGCAGTTGTCATTCACAAGGGCGAGTGATTCTTTTTCTTTTTTCTTTCCCTGTGGGCGATTGATCCCCGTCAGTTGGCCCATCGGGTTATTTTTTTTCCATTTCAGCCAGTACACCACGACTGGTATATCAAAGGCTGTAGTATGTCCTATCCTGTTTATGGGTCGGTGAATATAAGATCCCTGCCTTAACCATACATCTGACATCATATAACCGTAAATAAAATGTGTTGAGTGAATCATTAAATAATCAATTCCTTCATTCCTTTTCATGCCCGTTTAATTATAGTAGCTTGCCTACAATAATTGCTTCATTCATGCGTTGTTTGCACAAATCTAATTTTGGATGACCTATTTTTTGTTTGCACAAAATTTGGTGCTCTATTTAGTAGTGAAGGAAATGTTTTATTTAATGATGCACTCAACACACCATTTAGTAGTGGTTTACTTGGATATTCTGGAATACACAAAAAGGAAATGGATTACTTGGATTTATTTCTGCGTAACCGATTAATGGGTCACGCAGATTTTCACACAATTAATTCTCAGTGCCCTGCGTTAACAAAACAGTAATTCTATAATCTACGGTAACAAAACAGTAATTCTATAATCTACGGTAACAAAACAGTAATTTTGTAAGCTATGGTTTGTTGATTTAGTTTAAATAACAAGTTTCTCCATGTTTGTATTTTCAGATTATTCACATCAAGGTTGAGTCGCGAGACCTGGCGTTCTCCGTGTTCGCGTCACAGCAGGCGCACGATGGAGTCCGCCTCACCAACTGTACAGCCACCGTGATGCGGATGAAGGGCAGTGTAAGTATTAATTTTATTACATGTGTGGTTAAAAATATCCATATCACACTGCTCAGCCACTGTGCTGCGTATAAAGGACAGTGTAAGTATTAATTTTATTACATGTGTGGTTAAAAAATATACATATCACACTGCACGGCCACCATGCTACAGATGAAGGGCAGTGTAAATATTAATTTTATTATTACACGTGTGGTTAAAAAATATCCATATCACACTGCATGGCCACCATGCTACGGATGAAGGGCAGTGTAAGTATTACTTTTATCACATATGTAGTTAAAAATATCAGTATGATACTGCACGGATGGCAGTGTAAGTATTTTATTACATACATGTATGTGTTTAAAAATATCCCTATCACACTGCACAGCCACAGTCCTGAGGATGAATGGCAATGTAAGTTAGTTTTTTACACATGTGGTTAAAATATCCATATCACACTGCATGGCTACTGTACGGATGAAGGGCAGTGTAAATATTACTTTTATTACACACATCAGCCTTTCTACCAGAAAATAATGTGAGTGTTTGTAATAAAAAGAAAACAGATCTCCTACTACAGGAGGTTGTTGTGGGTTTTAAATCTTTGCACTCGCCAAGTTCGCCAATTGCAGATTTCAAGAACAATTGGCAAATTTTATTTTAATTTGATGAAAAGATTTTGTGAAGTAATTTATATTTTGTTACAAAATAACTGGGTTTCAGCAAAACTTTAAGTTTGGTGACATCTTCTGCTGATCTAGAGCTATATATATAGCCCTGCTTTTGAATTTGGAGAGTTTGTTTCAAGTACTTTGATACATTTGTATAAGAATATCTCTTATTTAAATTAAAATCATAAAAGTATATCCATTAATTTCCAAGACCCTGTTTTACCAAGCGAACATAGCGCAAAGACCACCTTAACGGCATAGCTATATAATGCACTTAAGGTGATCTTAGTGCTAAAACCGGTTCATAAAACTGGGACCAAGAGTTTAGGGTATGTCAATCTCCCCTTCATACCCTCTGGCAAAAACTCTGCATATGTGGTTACAAATATTTTTATTCATATCAAAGTGTTATGTTCCACTACAGCCAAAGTGGGACGTAACACTTTGATGTGGCAAGGAAGGAAATTATTTAGTCTACTCTTTTATGACAGGCAGCAAGGGATCTTTTATTTGTGCTTCCCACAGGTAAGATAGCACAAACCATGGCCTTTGTTGAACCAGTTATGGATCACTGGTTGGTGCAAGTGGTTTACGCCTACCCATTGAGTCTTGCAGAGCATTCACTCAGGGTTTAGAGTCGGTATCTGGATTAAAAATCCCATACCTCGACTGGGATCCGAACCCAGAACCTACCAGCCTGTTGTTCAATGGCCTAGCCACAACGCCACCGAGGCTGGTGTCTCAATAAGGAAGGAAATGTTTTATTTAACGACGCACTCAACCTATTTTATTTACGGTTATATGACATCAGACATATGGTTAAGGACCACACAGATATATAGAGAGGAACCTGCTATCGCTACGTCATGGGCTACTCTTTTCAATTAGTAGCATTCTAGCAAGGGATTTTTTATATGCACCATCCCACAGACAGGATAGTACATACCATGGCCTTTGATGTACAATACAAAGCATCAGGCAGGTTGTCTATCACTGGGATACATTCTGCACTGCAGGGCCCATATAATATTGGAACACAATAGGTGAATATAAAATATAAATTACTTACAACAAGTGTCTGCAGGAAACATACAATAGAAACCATTGTTCTCACAATCTTCCTTGATCTGCTATTATAACAAGTGGAAGTTGATGCGCGGTCGGTCTAGGATCGATCCCCGTCAGCTGACCACTGGGGTTTTTTCTCGACATAACCATATGTCCGCCGCCGATATAACCGTAATTAAAATGTGTTGAGTGCGTCGTTAAACAAACCAAAAAAAAAAAAAAAAAAAAAAAAAAAAAAAAAAAAAAAAAAAAAAAACAAGTGGAAGTGACACTGCAGTGTTATCTCAAATGTGCATAATGGTCCAATGTAGCTTCCAGCCAATTTGTTGTTTTTTGTTTTGTTTTTTTTGTTTGTTTTTTTAAATATCCAATTGCCCTCTTTCTATCCTTTGAATCTTTGAATTCCATTTCATATTTTCCCAATCTGGTAACTGTACACCTCAACATCCCAGTCCTTGTCTCTCAAACTATGACAGGTGTTTGTCTCTTATCGTTATCTATGCTACACACCTGCTATTCCCCATCAGCTTTTAGATGTGGGCTTTTTGTGGGCATCTACTTACAATATGTAACTGTACATGTAAAAATTTTGTATGTATGTATATGTGCAGAGTTTCTGCCAGAAAGATATTTTTTGATGTAGAGCTATCAAATTGAATATTTCCAATCATACAATGTGTGTGCTAAATGTGATGGGTGGGGGTATAGGTAGTGCTAAACCAAATAACTTCCGGCTGGGTCAAAGTTTGAGGTGCACCCAACTTTTGTTAAAGAAGTGAACACCACAGGTCCTGTGATTGGTTATAAATGTGAGTGTGTTGGTTGTAAAAAATAATAGTTTCATCTGAGTAAAAACAAATATGCAATTTTATTTCATCTAGTACCAATGTGTGAAGTAGCCTTGTGCTTGAAACATGTATGGGGTACCTGTAAAGAAAAGTACTCAAATTTTGTGCGGAACTAGGTTAGTCATAGATCCTACCCGTTATCTCAGAACCGAGCAGCTTGACCCCCAATTTTTTCTGGTTTACTTGAAGTGTGAGGGGTGGTAGTATTTATATCCGTGGCGTTTATGTTAATTGATACGTTGCAGGTTGTTGTTTTAACCACATATGTTACTATTGGTGTCAATGGGATTTGATTTGGTGGTATACACCCTATAGCGCGTCTCCCAGAAAAAAAATGGGTTAGGTTTAGGGTTAGGGTTAAGAAAATTATACAGTAATGATAAGACTCATTATTTTTGTCAAAAGGTAAACTTAAAAACATAAAATCTGCCAAACCTTTACACAGTAGCTGGTATGGCGCTATAGCCATATTACCCTGTGGCAGAAACTCTGCATATTTGTGATACGGCAGGAATATAGTTATACTTGACCCAATTCTGTTTACAAGGTGTTCAGGAGCAGTACCAGTTTGATATTCCTGAGTTATTTTTGGAAACATTGTGTATGTGTCAAGATTAATATACTGATGGAAAAAAAACAATAAGGGAATCCATTTTGACCATTTTGACAAATATTAACTGGAGTCAAAATCCTCATCCACAAGGGGATAAGACCTATTTAATGACCTAACAAAGTATTACCTGAATTTGTCCCTAAGTACTTTATTCAGCCATCTTCATAACCACCATACTCCATTTATTAATGATATTTTGTAAAAATAATTGAATTTAAAGGGACATGCAGACCCTAGTTTTAAATTCTGAGGCATATATTTTGCAGTTAGAGCCGTTTATGATCATGGAAATCAAATATTACTGATATTTTCTTCTTTAGATTAGTCTTTAGATTTCCATGCATCTGATGTGTTTGTAGTCATCCTGGTGTTTCTACCGGCCTCGGTTGCGTCGTGGTTAGGCCATCAGTCTATAGGCTGGTAGGTACTGGGTTCGGATCCCAGTCGAGGCATGAGATTTTTAATCCAGATACCGACTCCAAACCCTGAGTGAGTTCTCCGCAAGGCTCAATGGGTAGGTGTAAACCACTTGCACCGACCAGTGATCCATAACTGGTTCAACAAAGGCCATGGTTTGTGCTATCTTGCCTGTGGGAAGCACAAATAAAAGATCCCTTGCTGCCTGTCATAAAATAGTAGACTACAATGTATGTGGCGACAGCAGGTTTCTTCTGAAAAACAATGTCAGAATGACCATATGTTTGACGTCAAATAGCCGATGATAAAATAAAAAATCAATGTGCTCTAGTGGCGTCGTTAAATAATACAAACTTTACTCTCTTTTTTTCCCTGGTGTTTCTAATACCACAAAATTTCTTTAATAACACATGTGCATCTGAGAAGTCACAGTTATGTAGTCTATTTTTAGTCTATTTTTAAGGATATTTCAACGTCTGCACTGACATTTGTTGTATCCAAATTTGTTACAGGTTTGTAAATTATCCAGACTTAGTATCCATTTTTATGGGTTGAAACTAGGGTCTAGGTGGGAAAATATATTCCATATCGTATATAAAATGTGTTGAGTGCGTCGTTGAATAAAACATAATTTTTTATCCTTTCTTCTCTTTCAGCTGAAGATCCAGGCGTATAAGGAAGGCATCGACATAAAGCTGAACGTGGCATTCGATGGACGTCCCGACATCAAGATTGAGGTGAAGCCCACCAACCCATACCAGGTTTGTGACTCACTTTCAAATACTGGCATTTCTTAAAGGGACATTCCCCAGTTTGGTACATTGTAAAATGTTTCCGACTAATAAAATATTTCTACAATTAAATTTACATATTAATTTATTTATTTATTTATTTTTTAACGACGCACTCAACACATGATAAGTACGGTTATATCGGCATCGGACATATGGTTATGTCAAGAAAAAAACCCAGTGGTTAGCTGATGGGGTATTAAATATATTTTCTTTTTTAGAATATCAGAGTCTGTATATTTAATGTGTTTCTGGTCAGCTTAATATTTGTAAGAAGCCAAATCTGGATTTTGTCTTCAAATAGTATTGTACGTACGAAAAAATATATTTAGGAAATAAAATGAAATTTATCCTAATTTATCAGAATGATCAGAAACATGTTTAATATACAGACACTAATATATTATGCAGAAAAATATGTTTGATATGCAATTACAATAGTTAAAAAAGTCTATTAGTCGATAACATCTTAATAATTGCAGCAAACTCAGGAATGTCCCTTTATCATTTCATTTTAAAGTGACATACCCTAGTTTTTAAAAATGCACATTTGTCTAAGATGTTTTTTGATGGTATTTCCCTGTTTAAACATCACAGACTTTAAATTCTCTCTGTTATAACCATATCCAAATGTCGTCTAATAAGTAGTGGTTAATGAGACAAGCTCTTGTTATTTTGACAGTATTTCCCTGTTTAAACATCACACACTTTAGCTTCTCTTTGTTACAACCATATCCAAATGTCGTCTAATAAGTAATGGTTTATAAGACAAGCTCTAGTTATTTTGACAGTATTTCCCTGTTTAAACATCACAGCCTTTAAGGTATGCTTGACACGCCCACAAACAATTTAACCAATATTTGTCTAAAATACTTACAGTTCCTAACATGAAATATTATTCTATGCACACCTGTATGCACATTAAATTGCGACGCACCTTTGTTTACAGAAGCTGTCAAAAGGTTTTTAAGACCTGCACTTTGTTGTGTACATGTATATACATGTAGTAGCAGTCCTCCTTACAGTTAAACCCAGAATAGAGTAATAGTAATTATTATCCACGTGGTTCAACATAGTCGAGTTAATAATAATGATATGAAGCACACATGTAATAACAAGTGTTATTATCCACGTGGTTCAACATAACCGAGTTAATAATAATCATATGAAGCACACGTGTAATAACAAGTGTTATTATCCATGGTTCAACATAACAGAGTTAATAATAATCATATAAATTACACATGTAATAACAAGTATTATTATCCATATGGTTCAACATAACCAAGTTAATAATAATCATACGAAGCACACATATAATATTAAGTGTACTGACATAATTTTTGGAAGCTAAGTCGTAACATGACGTTGCTTCTACAATATTGGCTTAAACTGTGCATTTGAAAATATGACGTCATTTTGTCATCTCCTAGCTGTGGCTGAAACATTTTGAGTTGGGTCTTGTTATTCATAAAGATAATAAAGAAATTATTACACTCGTGTGATTGTCACATCATGGTTTCCATTTGTCACTACATGTGCTTGTTAATAGTTTTAGTTACGAATATATGAAGAAGTTTGTCGCAAAACACGATAAACGCCACTATGCACACTCAATCATAAAAACGTTTTATTCCAAATCACCATAAACACTACGCCAGTTTCTCTGCAATCTGCTACATTATGTTTCCTCAGAGAATTGTATCGAGTTTTGTTAACAACTGAATCTGAACTTGTGTTTGTCTACGTGTGAACAGTGTCTGAGTGGTGTTCACACAATAGTTTTAAATATGGCGTTTATCACGTATTGCGATGAAACTCTTCACACATGCACACGCACACACGTGAGCACGTACACACACATATACACACACACACACACACACACACATATACACACACAC
>JAECMU010056537.1:925-14920 GCA_016106625.1 Dracogyra subfuscus | reverse complement strand
TCATATTTCATGACCCCTAAAACCATGGGTTAGATGCAAGAATTACATTTTAGTACCGAATAAGAAGGAAATTATTGTCATTTTCTCAATTTGGACCACCATATTACATGTACATGGCCCATTTAAATTTTGATAGCACCAGTGCCCTCCTTGGCTCATAAAACCATAGGGTAAATGCAATAATTGTAAACCTAAACTTAAACCTAAGATTTTTAACGTACACGTTCAGAGCAAGCTGTTGTAGCGTACGCCTGTCGCAGTCGCAAGGACCAGCCTTGGCCGGATCCCTCCGTCTGTGACAGGAAAGGTGTGGGGGAGGATAAGAGGGGATCACCTGCGCTATTAGGTTCAAGGGAGAACCAGTAGCCCAATCAACTTGGTGACAGGTGGGGTTTTTGTGGGTGCTATGGAATTTTGATACCCCAATGGGTGTGTCCGAAATTAAGGTTAAGTGCGCAATTTAAATGTAGGAATTTTGGCGCAATTTTGATGGTCGTTCTAAATTGAAACAATAATTGTTGTTTATCTGTCAATTTATAAGCAAGCTATAGCCATTTCCCTGCCAGCTCGAAAATTTCGGAATGCATTCGCCTGTTTAACGGAGAGCTTGAGATGTTTGACAGAGGGCTTGAGGAAAACGGTTGGGGTATGGACCCAGTGTTCCGAGTATCCGCCGACCAGTGTCGACGGCGAAGTATAAATCAACCATTAGGTTATTCATGGTTTAAGCTAAACTCCCACTAAACAATCTTTATGCATTCAGGACCTGGTGTATATATAAAGGTTATTCCAACTGTAGATATTAACTGGCCTCGGTGGCCTATCGGTTAAGTCACCGTATTTATGTATAATGTATATATGTATTTATGTATAATGTACTGTATATGTATACTAGTGAAAAAAAGTTCCTGTGCATTACTAAAAGTGGTGTGATTTTCTTATTTGTAATTAAATCAACTCAATTATTTCACACATTATTTATTTGCCATTTACACACAATACCAAATCCAGAAGAAAAAAACGTCTGGCATTGTTGTTACCAATCTCTGGGTCATAAAGAGGGGTGGCATCGAAAGTGAGTTCACAATGTCAATACCATGTATGGCCACCGTGTGCGTGCACACAGGCCTGACAACAAGGTCTCATTGATGACACCAGATGGTTCAGAAACCCTTGTGGGATGTTGTTCCAGACCTCAACAAGGTCAATGGCTGGTTTGGCAGAAGACGTAGGCGTCTCTCCATTTTGTCCCATACGTGCTCAGTGGGCGACAGGTCAGGCGAAACAGCGGGGCAAGGCAGTGTGTTGACATTCTGCTGTCTCAGGAAGTCGGTCACTATACATGCAACGTGAGGGCGAGCGTTGTCTTGATGCAACATGACGGCGCCACGTTGACCTTGAAAGAACGAGAGCACAACCGTGTGATGTGATGCCTCCCCACACCATGATGCTCCCACCGCCGAAACCTGCACACTGTACAACGCAAGCGTCAGTGTAGTGTTCGTTAACAAGTCTGTAGACTCGATTTCAACCATCACTACTGTCCAAATGGAATCTGGACTCATTGGTGAATAGCACACCTGACCAGTCGCGACGGGTGAATCGTAAGTGCCGTCTACTCCATGCTAGACGCTCATTTCGGTGACGTCGTATCAGAATAGGACGTATTGCTGGGCGTCGCTGCCTGATATTGTGCTCCAATAAACGGTTGGAACTGTCCTGGCACTGATTGCTCACAACCCAGAGATGGTTCTGGCTGTCAAAGTTGCCGCCCGAAATCGATTCAACACGAATATGGTTGTCCTGTGCTTGTGACATCACACGCGGGCGACCTGAACATGGTCTGTCTCTGGTGTTGCCTTGCTGTTGGTAACGTCGCCACAAATTCTGTATCGTGTTTCGATGCATGCCAAAACGTCTTGCGACCTCATTATACGCCATTCCAGTTTCGAGCATCCCGACTGCGCAGTGACGTTCAAATTCAGATAGGCGTGGCATGGTGTAAAAGCCGTTTAAAATTAATCAGAGTTGTTTTTCTAGACAGTGTTTTAGGCCTCTACCGTTTTCCGTTGCAAAATTAACAAGGACATGTGCACCTGAATCACGTGATCAGCAAATCTGGTTATAAGTCTTGCACGTGCGGCACACGAACAACACATGCGATTGCAATATCGAGGATAATGGTTTGAGCATAATGGTTGGGCATGTCTCCTGAACATGTTATTATTTTACAACTTGCAATTATGATTTTATTCAGCTTTTAACCATGCACAGGAACTTTTATATATTTATATATATATATATATATATATATATTAAATTATAATAATAATAATTTCTTATAATATGGAAATCTACCCTGATCATTTAGATAATGGATCAATCCATCATATACTTATTTAGTTGTTAGTGTCTATATAAGAAGGTGTTTAATTAGCTGAAATATATATTAGCTAACAAGTAAGTAAATTAATATACTATATTTTGGGAAAAGGTATCCTTGGTGGATGATCCTGTACCCTCAGTTAGTTAGTTAGGGTACTATAAAATCCACCCTATTGAAATCTTAAGTGTCTCATTTTCCTAGAACTATCCCAAGTACTGATAGGAAACATACAGTAAGCTTATTCACTTTATTTTTTATTTTTATTAAAACAAATATTATAATAAAAAAATACTAGTAATAGTAATTTCTTATGATTTTTATATTGGATTAATCCACCATGTACATATTTAATTATTAGTGTTTATTGAGATAAAATATACAACAGCTAACAAAGAAAGGAAATGTTTTATTTAACAATGCACTCAACACATTTTATTTATGGTTATATGGCATCAGACATATGGTTAAGGACCACCACACAGATATAGAGAGAGAGGAAAGCCACTGTCGCTACTTTATGGGCTACTCTTTTATATCCACCATCCCACAGACAGGGTAGTACATACCACTGCCTTTGATATGTCATTCATGCTGGAATGAGAAATCAATAGTTAACAAATACATAAATTAATATACCATATTAAGAAAAAGTACTGTTAGTGGATGATCTTGTACTGTCGGTGGTTAAGGTACTCTGAAATCCACCCTATTGAAATCTTATGTGTCTCATTTTTCTAGAACTATCCCTAGTACTCATGGTCTTGAAAAGTGCTTGAATTTAGGAGTTTGAAATGAAAAGTGCTTATTTTAACTTTTTGGGGGAAAAGTGCTTGAAAAGTCCTGGAAAAGTGTCAGTGCGACTAGCGCGTCATTTTAACCAGAAATTACGGTACATTCTCGAAAAAAAAATTGTATTTTTACTTCCGTGTTTGCACTTTCATTCCAGCCCTCGCGACGTTCCATGACCCAAATGTACTTGGCCCATTCCGGGACAAATACTATGTTCCGAATGCCTCAACCGAGAGTTACCGATTATTAACGAGCGTAATAGCCTCATTTTGAGAACTGCAAACAATAGTCAGGCGAGATGACACGGAATCACTTAAATTTTGAAGTTTTTGCAAGCACATGTTCAAATTTTAACATGCCTAGTGGAAAGTGAAAGAAAGAAAGAAATGTTTTATATTTAGCGACGCACTCAACACATTTTATTTACGGTTATATGGCGTCAGACATATGGTTAAGGACCAGACAGATTTTGAGAGGAAACCCGCTGCTGCCACTTCATGGCTTACTCTTATGTCAATTAGCAGCAAAGGATCTTTTATTTGCGCTTCCCACAGGCAGGATAGCACAAACCATGGCCAGGCAGGATAGCACAAACCATGGCCTTTGTTGAACCAGTTATGGATCACTGGTCAGTGCAAGTGGTTTACACCTACCCATTGAGCCTTGCGGAGCACTCACTCGGGGTTTGGAGTCGGTATCTGGATTAAAAATCCCATGTCTCGACTGGGATCCAAACCCAGTACCTACCAGCCTGTAGACCGATGGTTAACAAAACGTGGTGTCGAAAATATGCATGGATCAGAGAGAGTAAGGACATGTCGAAGGCTGTGTGTTCCTGTTGTCGCAAGGATATTAACATTGGCACCATGGGCGACAGTACACCCATATTGCACGAAAACGGCAAAAAAACACAGAAAAAACAAAGTGGATACTGCAAGCAGATAAAAATACATTTTGTATTAAAAAACATTGTTCGAAAAGGCTGGTTAAGGTTTTTATTTATGGTCCTTGAAAACATAAGGTAGGTCCTTGAAAAGTCCTTAAAAAGTGCTTGAATTTTATGGGTCCTTGCCTGTATGAACCATGGTACTGATAGTAAACATAAAGTACAGTTATTCACAAATATTAAAAAATAATAATAATAAAAATAGAATTGTTTTTCTTTTCTTATAATTTGAAAATCTACCCTTATTAGTTAGATAATCAATAAACATATTTAATTATTAGTGTCTACATAAAAAGGTGTTTACTTAGCTGAAATATACAATACCTAACAAATACATAAATTAATATACCCCATATATTTATATTAAGGAAAACGTGTACCCTTGGTGGATGATCTTGTACTGTCGGTGGTTAAGGTACTCTGAAATCCACCCTATTGAAATCTTATGTCTCATTTTCCAAGAACTATCCCTAGTACTGATAGTAAACATAAAGTACAGTTATTCACAAATATTAAAACGTAATAAAAATAGAAAAAAACAAATTCTTATAAATTGAAAATCTACCCTTATTAGTTAGATAATCAATAAACATATTTAATTATTAGTGTTTACAAAAGAAGGTTTTTACTAAAATATACAATAGCTAACAAATACATAAATTAATATATCATATTAAGGAAAAAGTACCCTCAGTGGATGACTCGTTCCCCGTTTAAATAGTTAGTGTTAGTTTTAAGGTTAGGCTAAGGGTTCCTCTTAGATACTTTGATATAGAGGGGTCGAACTCCTTTCGCTCTATTAACTGCAGGTACCCAATGACAGCATGGAAGCTGAATGTTAATTTTCATCAACTCAGGTTGCCACACATTTTGGTGACCAAACAAATTAATTAATTAATCGGCTAGTATATTTAGTACAGATACACTTGGTAACTAATTAAAAGTGTTGAACTTATTACATATACACATGTATAAGCAAAGTAGGCTGAGAACGTTTTAGTCATCCCTTGTGTCTTCATACATTTGCACCGCAGTGGAAGAGATACCCATGTGATATTTATCGTAACTTCACGTTGTGTAATAGGCTTTTTGAGAGGTCATGACCTCTGATCAGAAATTAAGGAAGGATGGGATATGTTTTATTTAACGACACACTCAACACATTTTATTTATGGTTGTATGGCATAGGATGATTATTAAATCAATATGCTCTAACTTTGGTGTTGTTAAACACACACCCACCCCTAACTTTACCTTTAACAAAAGAATATTTATTTGAATTTGTTGATTTTAACACGTAAAATTAAGAAGTGAAAACGTTCATGGTCTACTTTAGTATATTTTATTAAAAATATATATACATGATTAATGTTTTACTGGTATACAAACTAAACTTTCAAAGTTCTACTAACACTTTATAAAATATTAATTCTGAAATAGGAAGGTACGATTGTCGATTATACGTTGTCAAGATCAAACCGGTTTTAACAAAAGACTCTAGTACTGTATCCTCAACCGAATGTTCTTCATACAGCGCAAGATTTCTCTTTAAATTTTTTGAGACGAACACTACAATTTGAAATTGGCAAACGCATGTGTTAACTGAAACTGTCAACAGGCTGTCATTTGTACTTTGCCGAGCAATGGTGGCACCGACGACGAATCAAGCTTATACTTTTGACAATATCCGTTCATAGCGAACACACACAAGTTTTTTTAAAGTGCATTTGAGCTTGTATTTCATATTTGTACATGATGTTGTAATATGTCAATAAGGGGAGCATGGTAGTTCCGTGTTGTGGTTTATGGCGGAAAAGAAATTCATTGCGCTGTATACATGTATATGGTTTGGTGTCCGGTCACCTTTAATGTTAGCAGCAGTTTAACTAATTATATTTTTAAATAAGTTTGTTTGGCCGTGAATATGTTTATAATATTGTTTGTGTAAATGTCACTGATATATATGTGTGGCGTAGAAATGCAAAGTTTCATTGATATGTAGCTAAATGAAGTGAACACAACATTTGGCAAAATTACTTCATTTGACAAATGATGTCATTTTCCCAGTCTTTAATTTTTTCATTTTCATGTCTTGTTTAGTTATTTTGGATGACTTGAGGGGATGTAATGTCGGAAGTTAGGGATTTAAAAGTAGGGCCTTAAATTAGGGTGATCGCTGACCTTCCCTTCTCCCAATCCAGCCACTGGTCATGCCCAAGTTCCAAATACGAAATGCACTTCTCAAACCTAATGCAAATCTTCCTGTATAGCTTAACAAACCCTTCCTCGTTAACTTCCTTGGGTTTAAATTTAAGTAGAATTAGCTTTAGTGATGTTTATTAAATAATACTTTGAACTAGCACATCAAAAATTAAACCACCCTTATATCTCAAAATGTGTTGTGCAGTAAAGACAATAGGATTTATTTATTTTTTGGCACATCTAAAAGCACCCCTTTTTCTTTTTCTTGTTGGATTAAATTATAAAAATACTAAATTGTTTAATTAAATAACTATCTCCTGTCCCGAGTCAGGCCCCTGATCATATCAGAGACATTACTCGTGAGAAGCTTGTTCGAAACTCCAGTGGGACATGAGCACGTAAAACTAATTGCCCATTCCCACAGTTATTTTGGAAGTCGCCCTGTGCAATTGTTTTCATTGATGTGTGGTATAATAAATAAAATACTATACTCGTTCCTGTGTGAGACCATTTATATTACTAACAATATAAACGGTCTCACACAGGACCTCTTTAGTATTCTCTATATATCCCATAAAAATTAACACTGAAAAGAAAATGTTTTTACCTCGAGGTATAATTTTATTCTGCTGTTTTTAAATGCCTTATAAAACACAAAGGAAATGATATTAATTTAAGTGTTGTACACTAATATATATTGTTTTTGAAAGGGTTCTTCTGTTGTTTTTCAGCCTGGTGAAGTAGGTAAGGAACCAACTGATCCTCATCTTTGTGAAATGACTTCAGTTGTAGTCCAGGTACAGTATAATTTTCATTACCTTAATTTATTTACATCCGAAACTTATCAATTACACCCTGTAAAGTTGTCAAAATAATAATGAACAATGTCATTTTAAAAGGTATATGGCAAATAACGTATTTTTATATTATTAAAATGATAATTTACTGACATTTTCTTGCTTAAAATATAATTAATGCATTTCTGGACAAAGTAATATTTTGTAGTATCTCAATACTGATTTTTTGTTTAAATAATTTTGTATGTACAAATTTATTATTTCTTCCAACGGCAGACATTCATTTTTAAAGTGAACAATTGCACTTGTACAATGCATGCAATTTCAATCTGCCGATTGTGAAAAACAACACGTTACACTTAACAAACAACATACATAAAATAATTTTCTAGATTGATTGCCATTATTTACAAATTCAGCAGTAATAATACAAGTGAAAATAAACATGTGATGTGCAAACTTTTAATATATGACTGATATTTCTCTTTGCTAAGCAAATCGGAAAATACTAGTTTAATAGACATCTTCAAAGATGTACCAGTCAAAATCCCATCGAAATTCCTTTGCCTACACATGTACATGTATTTAATTTACAGTTAATCAGAAATAGTTTACTTTTTTCAAATACAATACTAATAGATCATAACATCTGATATATATAGGCAAACTTATTTATATTGTTAATATATAGTTATACAGAATGGAACTGAATAGACAGAATTGTTTTTAAAAGCACAAGAGGTATTCAAATGTTTAAAACACCTTGACTTCCCAGTTATCTGGACTGCAAACAAGGGCTGTTAATTGTTCCTTGCTCTTTTGGCCACCAGACAATTCACACCTTTGAACTCCAGTGTGCGTTCTGGCATGATGCGATAAAATATCACAGTTTCGTTGGCATGGTATATCTGATCTGATTCAAACTCTTCTAGGTCATTTTCCAGTCACTCATATCTGCCTTGATTGCCTCATGTTTCTTCTCAAATTAATGTTCGCAGCATTCGTTCTCCGACATATTGCAAAATGAATGCATAACAAGTGTACACTCTTATGTTTTTATTTTAGACCTACATGTACAAATTACCCTGATACTTAAATCTAGCCATGTCAGGTGTATCATATTATAAACACTACCAGACTCAGTTGAGTCCTGGGCACTGTCCCACAACACATTCTTAGTGCTAAGATCACCTTAGGTGGATGACTATATTATGTACTTGAGGTGATCATGGAACGAGGCCCTAATTCAGTTAGCATATGTTATGTTATTGTTAACATAAAACACGCTACAGAATGTTTCTGACATCGTTAGATATCTTTACTGCCAAAGATGGTGTCCAAAACAAGGTCAAGGACAATACGGTTATATATAAAGTCAGGACTCAAAAATATAAATGATTTTGCGGAACAGGATTAGATACATATTATAACATCCTCCTTTTCTTAGATAATTTTAACCTTACAAACATATTAACTTATAAACATATCAAATGTCTCTTGGAATCTGAAAATAAAAAAATGATATTTAAAGTCTGTTGATATCTGAAAATGCACAGAGGTAAGTTAACAATTTACCGAACGTCAATCCAAAGTTATCTTGGATGCTGAAAAATAAGAAAGGTTTATGTTTTCACAGTTCACTGATGTTAATAAGTCTGTTTATTCCTTGAATCTTGCAGGCATCCTTACTTGCCTACCATAACAGGTTGCAGCATACTTGCTGTTCTTATTTGGTAAGGGTGGTTTAAAGGTTTCAACATTTCCTTGAATACTTGATTCAGTATTTGGTGCATTGTCAGTTGAGTCGGTGGTGTCACATGTTGTAAATGTTACTTGTTTTGGCGGTGGTGTTTGTTGTGTTTCAGTGTGGTGTATAGGGATGCCTTCTGATGGACCATCTATTGTATCGCGAAGTTGAGATCGGTTTCTTCTCAGCATCGATCCAGTGTCGGCTGTTACGAGATAAGATTTTAGTGTGTTCTCTTGTCTGATGACTTTACCAGGTATCCAGGATTTGTTTGTATGGTCGAGAACTCTTATTCTCTGTCCACTCTGAAGTGTTACCAGTTCAGCTGGCAGTGAGTGTGCATCGTGGTAATGTTTACGCTGTGTTTGCGTTTCTAGATTAACTTCATGCCTTGAAGGCAGTGTTGTTAATATTATAGGTCTGCCAAACATCATTTCTGCAGGTGAAGGCAGGTTTGACGATACTGGTGTTGCTCTCAGATGTAGTAATGCAATGTCTATGTCAAACATTTCTGCAGTATGTGTTTCACTGTTCCAACCATTCGTTCTGCAAAGCCATTAGATCTGGGATAATGTGGCAAAGAGGTTATATGGATGATACCCCACTGACAAAACAGATCCTGAAATGGTTTGCCTGTGTACTGTGTTCCATTGTCGCTGATAATCGTATCTGGTTTACCCATAAGTGAACACAATGCACTGATCTCTCTTGAAACGGATATACTTGTGACAGGTGCTGGCATTTGTTTGACAAATGGATACTTTGTGAAGTAGTCTGTTACCAGCAAGTAGTGTTTCTCACCAATTTGGAACCAGTCTGTTGCTAGTTTCTTCCACGGAGATCCCGGCACTTCGTGTGGTTAGAGTGGCTCATGCCTTTGCTGAGGTTGTAGTTCTTGGCACACAGAACATTTCCAGATCATTTTCTCAATGTTTTGGTTAATCTGCGGCCAAAATACAGATTCTCTTGCCAATTTGCGTGTTTTCTCAATGCCATGATGAGATACATGGAGCTGATCAAGGATATCATTACATAGTGTCTCTGGTATCAACACTTGTTTACTTTTGAAGATAATACCGTCTTCCACAGCAAGCTCATCTCGATAAGACCAAAATGATTTGACAGTTGGAGATGTTGCCTTGATGTCGTCTGACCATCCTGTTATGATAGTTTCTTTCAATGTGTTGAGAACAGGATCATTGGTCATTTCCGTTTTCAACTGGTTACGTTTGGTTGCTCCAAAGTTGATTAGATCAATTGCTAGCTGTTTGGTTTTCACTTGCCTTAGCATTTTGATGAGTGTGATTTTTTATTCGACTAAGCATTTTGAGGTGTGCAATGTTTTACTTGTCTTGATTTTTCAAAAATTAATGTCTGCAATGGCCAAATGAAATTTGAAAAAATTCGGCCAAAGGTCATACCAAATGTATTTATTTGTATAATGCTTTCTATTTAAAACAGGTTAAAGTGACAGACACAGGCCTTAGGATTTCAAATTTCATTAGAAACCCTTTTTTTGGTTCCTTGCCTTGTGATCATGGGAATCCATTGGAAACTGTTTTTAGTTTCTGCTGAATAGTTGTACTCGATATAATAATCATGGGAAATTAAATTTCAGTTCCATGATTTTACTGACACTATACCGGAAATGATAATTTTCGTGTAATTTGAAGGCCTGCAGACCCTTGTTTTAAACTATGGCATGGTTTTCTCCAGTAGAGCTTGTTTTGGTAATTGAAATCAGACATTAATTAAAATGTGTTATATTGCTTAGAATAACCATTTGCATACACCATAGGTGTTTCTGATCATCCTGGCCAAAATTAGCATTTTTCATAATTCTAAAAATGCACATACTGTGCATGTACCTTTGATTATGGAGATGAAATCTAGTCTATTTTTGTAGGGTATTTCCCCATTTCATCGTCACATATTTTTGTATTACGCACTTGTTCCAACCAGTGCACCACAACTGGTATATCACTGGCCATGTCTGGCATAGTGCATGTAAAAGATCCCTTGCTACTAATGGAAAAATATAGCAGGTTTCCTTTCTAAGACTATAGTTTTTGTCAAAATGACCAAATATTTGACATCCAATAGCTGTTGATTAATAAATCAATGTGCCCTAGTGATGTCATTAAACAAAACAAACTTTAATTTTCTGTTGTAACTGTATTCTAGGTTTGTAGATTAACCAAACTTATTATTTTATTTTGTTAAAGGGAACAGATGGATCAAAATTACTGATCAACTGACAGGCCAGTGTTACAAAATAATTATGGAAAAATATGCCCTTCATTAAAATGTAACTCTTTAGAAAAACATTAACACTTGTAACTACTTTTCATGACTGTGTTTTTTTTCATAAATATGCCTGAATATTATTGTAATATCCATATCTACATGTATGTCAAATTATAGGCCACCTGTTTGTGGAGGAAGACTTTAATGGCTTGCTTAGAATCCAGTCGAGTACTTGCGCCTCAGTTAGCTCGAAGACTTGGAATTGAGGTAACAATTGCCCAAGGCTTGGTCAACAGATTGGAAAAAGAAGGATTTGTTCAAAACCAAAAAAGGGGAAAGAGGTATTTACTCAACACAAAAACATTCAAGACAAGATGGTACAGCAATTGGTCTACTAAATGGCCCAACAAAATATTGCCTGAAAATAATTTTTTATAGTGTTTACAGTTTCACAAGTTCCTGTAAAATCTTAAGTGAAAATGATTAATGTTGGCAGTTTATTATATTGACAAGATATATAGGTATTTAAATACAAATGCCAAAGCAAGGGGTATTTTAGATGAAAGCAAACCTTTTTCGCATTGGCATTTGTTTTTTCTGAAGCAATATTTTTGAAAATACAATTAATTTGTCCTAAAAAAAAAGAAATGTATTCAGCCATGCAGCTACATGATTCTCTTATCAATATTTTGGTATATGCATAATTAATTTTTAAAATATTTAATATTCACTTTTAAGTAACATTAACAGGTTAAATATTTGCTAAACCGCACGAGTGGTAGCTGAAGCTGAATGTTCACACAGGTTACATTTCAAGCCAGATCCCAGTGACTGCCTTTAGTAGGTCAACTGCTTTCTTTGTTGTTTATCATGTTTAGCCAATCTTGCCAAACTCACTTTTGCAGTTTGGCAGTGAATCTATCTAGCTTATTTCAAAAGAGAGCTATGGATATTTTGTTTGAAACAGGTACATGGTTACTGTGTCAACCTTATGGCAGTAACACATTTCTTTTCTAACAAATGTTGCTGAAACCCCAAAACCACCCATCCCAAAAACTAGCATATGTTTTATCATTACTACAGTAAGTTGTAAGGAGAAAAAATAAATAAAACATTATATAAATAATTAAATATTTATCAAAAGAATCCAAATGGTGTAACCATCATGTTTACCATGTAATAAAAGTTTACAAAAAACAAGTAATTTTCGGCACCTCATAACTAATTCTTTTTAAAACAACTTCAGATTTTAAACAGCAAATTAATGATATATCATGACATCAAACATCATATCTAATAAGCAGTTTGCTGGCAAATTCAGTGGTGTTTAAAAAAAAATGCAGACCAGAATGGAATGGAATTGAATATCTAATATAGCTGAGGAAATAGATTTCTGTTTTGTTATTTAAAAAGTTTAATATTTAAATATTGTAGTTTAAAAGGATTCCAACAAAAGTAAGGTTACTGCTTTCTCACTCCCATAGTCTAATTTTTGGATAATCATGGAACGACCGATTAAAAACAAATTTTATTACACTAGGCTTCAAAAGATACCCATGTGATATAAGTTGTCTCTCAAAATTTGAACTATGCTTTTTGAGAGGTTATCAGGTGATCGACTCTGTCACACAGTACACCTTCGCAAAGATGTCCATGCAAAAACATAGCTCTGGATGAGCAAAACCTTTCGCCAAATTATTAAATTAAAAAATGTGCAGAAATCAACAGGGTTTTTTTATTACATGAAATTATTTTGCCAAATTAAAATGAAATTTCCAACTACTTTTAAAATTCGCAGTTGGTGAATTTGACTGCAAAAAGTGTACACATGATTAGTGATTCATATTTTTATAATCAGAAAAATACTTGCTGTCAATTCTTTTAATTAATGTTGGCTACATAATTTAACAAAATATATGTTAGTACCAGTAACATCAAACCAGACGTCATTTGTATACAGAAAACCTAGTTAGCATCCTCTGCAAAAAAATAAAAATAATAATACAATGTAATAATAAAAATAAAATAGCTAAATAATTTAAAATACCGGGACACACAAGTTACTTTTAAAAACAGAGAAAATAGTATTCGAGATGGACTAGCCACACTAATAAAAAATAACATCCCGCATCTAGAAATAAAATACATTCCGACTAACAATAACTTAGAGGTCCTCGGCCTTACAATACAACACAATAAAATGAGCATTGATGTCATCAATGTATACAACCAGCCAGGACCAGAACTTAACAAGCTAAAATCAGATGACTATAATAAACTTATCAAATCAAGTAATAATGTAATCTTAGTCGGTGACTTCAACTGCCATAGCACTATGTGGAGTAATTCCACCACGTATCTGCAAGGCAAAATACTTGAAACCTTTATAGATAATAGCAACTTAGTATGCTTAAATGATGGTAACATCACCTTTATTTCTGACATAAATGGAGGAACAACAGCTGTCGATTTAACTATCACTTCAACCAACATAGAAGCAAACTCAAGCTGGGAAGTTATATAATGGACACCCTCAACAATTATAATTGTAATGAAACCTTCTCAGAAGAAGAAACCTTCACGCCTCATCCCTGACAACAAATTATGTATTTTTTGGTGGAATAGTCCTGTTCCACGTGGACACATATCTGAAGGATTATTTTAATATACATGTACATCATAAAGAAACAAATCTTCATAAATTCCATAAGCATTCCACTCCTAACAACGCAATCTATTTTCATAAAAGTTTACTTCCAGGTTTAAAAAAAAGAGAAAAACACAGTGAGAATAAGACTCTTCTTCTCCTTACAGACACATATATTGCTAATAAATATTCATGTAACCTCTTAAATGAGTACAAACCTAATACCATAAACAT
>JAECMU010056533.1:0-10426 GCA_016106625.1 Dracogyra subfuscus | reverse complement strand
GAAAGGAAGAGATCTATCTATCTATATGTTGGAAACTTACCTGTGAACTTTAACTTTATTTCCGTTTACTCATCACCTTTAAATAAATTTATAATTCTGAAAACTGGAACACTTCGTCTTTGTCATCTGTGGATGTTATTTGTATTCTCTAGACTTTGTTAATATCATTGGGACGCGGCCACAACAATACTGTATTAGGCGAGTCTAATACATTATTTTTATTCCTAATATATGATATTGACGATACCGAAAAACATTTCCTTCGATTAATTTACATCTAATTTGCAAAGTTATAAAATTCTGAAATTATGTGATCTGAAAAATAGCACATACTTTGATTATACTGAATAAAATATGATAAACAAAATATACCATGATTCTCAAGGACATTGATTTCCGGTGAGGCTGACTGGGCACCACTGTTTTTTGATTCTGCAAACAAGAAAATACAATGACATGTCATGGGTGAACCAGTTTCTGTAAACATACATGTAAGTATTCGCTTCTAAAGCATATCAGTATTAATAAACAGACAGTTGAATATTATCCAAATAGCTACCCTATGACATGACATGACACATTGAAGTTATATGTAGTACTAACTGAAAGAAAGAAAGAAAGAAATGTTTTATTTAACGACGCACTCAACACATTTTTATTTACGGTTATATGGCGTCAGACATATGGTTAAGGACCCCACAGATATTGAGAGACAAAACCCGCTTTCGCCACTTCATGGGCTACTCTTTCCGATTAGCAGCAAGGGATCTTTTATATGCACCATCCCAGACAGGATAGCACATACCATGGCCTTTGATATACCAGTTGTGGTGCACTGGCTGTGACGAGAAATAGTATTAACTGTGCAAGTGGTATAATGCCACCTGTACTATAACAACACGAGGCGGTGATCTGGAATGGGTGCCTAACCGAAAATATTTGTGGTCGACCTATGTTGATTTTGTACACAGTACTTGTCATTTGAGCACTCCCTAAACTTAGTAGTCACATGACCCTCTTGACAGTTGTATTTTACACATCATATATTGTGACATAGCTATTGTATTGCACTGCTTGGAGTAATTAATGGTGGTGTGGAACCGTAACAATGCATCTATCAAGTTTAATTAAACTTCCAAGTGCAGACTCGTTATACATTTATTATGTTAGAGGTGGCATTACACATTCTTTGAACAATATCAGTTTAATTTAGTCTTGAACACACCATACAATGAAATGATGTTCGTATGCTGAACAGTTGGTTAAATGTATTAAGCACATAGCAGGGGACCACCACTAAATTTGGGTGGTTTTGTTTTCATAACCTTTATATCTCTACTGAATGTAAAATACCTCCAGACCCCCCCCCCCCCCGCCAATAACTCACACCTTTGGACCTCGTTCAATTGCCCCCCTCCCCACCAAATAATGTCCACCAAGCTACGGGCCTGCAAAACCAGGACATTTTATGACTGAGGGTTTTCGAATATTACCAAAATGAACACTATACTAGGGGACACGGGGAACACACGACCTTGCTCTTGCTCGGGCAATACAAAAATCCTGGCACTCGTTTCGTAAAATCAGTGCGACCCACAAGCTTATATAGTAATCTCTATTTAATTTACAGTTACTGCACCTTTACTACAAGTCTTGCCAACATCCCGGGCTTGAATCCTGGAATGTGCACCAGCATCTGGATGATCACCCTCACCTGGTTATAGAGATGATTACAGAAATAACAACACATGATGATGTCAATACTAATAGAATCAATCACCGTTGAGAGGTATAAATAAGAAAGTACCAACCTAAGGGAGAAAACATTATGTCCCTAGGTTGGAATTGCCTTATCTTGATACCTCACAGCGGTGTCCGATTCTTTTTCTTAAACATTTCACCTACAAATTCATTTAATCATACCTGGAAAAATATAGTGCACCTTATGCAATGATATAAAAATTAAACAACTTACCAATAAATATAAAGTTGAAAATATTAATTTATTTAAATATTTGTAAAACAATGATACAACATGAAATGACAAATACAGGGGTGCAGAAATGGAAAATATTTCACTAGAACCAACCAAAATTGACTAGCCCGCCAGAATTTCTACTAGTCCACCAGCCTATATATTATTGTTTAACAATATTTATCCTGCAAACACTGTATTCATTGTCAAGATATGATGACTTGATAAATTTCTATATTTTTGGTCAGTGACAAAAAATATAAGTCACGTGACATAAGCCCGACTCGACTGAGTATTTCAGACTAGATTCTTAATAAACATACTCTTTTGTTTTAGTACAGTAAATGAAAATACATTTTAGTTTTGATATAAATATAAATATTTAGTGTATGCGAATAAAATTAGAGATCAGGTACTGCAGGAGCAATATTAAAAATGTTAAAGATTGAAATATAACTGTGTTTTTAAATATTATATCTATTTTACTGAAAATATAGTAAACCACACCCACCATTGTTCTGTACTTGTATATACTGTATATTTATGTTTGTTATAATGTATTATGTATCCAGCTGATGAGTTGTAAAACTCAAGGCAAATAAAGAACTTGAACTTGGTGTATAATTCTGTATTGAAACCATATCAAAGTTTTATCTTTGAGACTTATAAAAGGCACTCTATAATAGTTTTCCCATTCTTTGGAATCAAAAGCAAAACCTTGCTTCCTACATTTTTTTTATGATGTTGGTGTAATAATTTCGTGATTTAATAATTTATACATGTCTTTAATACCTGTTTGACTTTTAAGAATAATATTTAATTTTACCGGAAATACAGCATTTTGAGGATTGCGATTTTAACACACACACACACACACACACACACACACACACACACACACACACACACACACACCATGTTAATCGGAATCATTTGCCGCATAAATGGAAACACAACAAACGTAAATGCCTGCACCGCAGTCGGACGCACCCATATCACAGCCGTATTAATCCTTGACCACATTCATTGCAGTAATGTCAGAAAATACCAATTAATACTTTAATTTTAACATAGCGGCACATTATCAACTACTTAACAAAATCACGTTTTTAATGAAACATACAACTGTTTTGTTTAAATTTTATTACTGGAATAGTATTTTATACAGAAATATTACAATTAGAACAGTGTAAACTTCGGAATTTTTACGACTGAATGCGCTAAATGGTGAAATGTTATAGGTACCAAATGTTTTTCACTTCGCCTATTTTTATCAAACTTCTCCTCTTTCTTCTGAGAAGAGAGAAGTAAATTCGACTTTTTCAATTCTAGATTAAGGCCTGGGATTCCACCAGATTCATACAAATTATGTTATCTAGATATTTTGGGATTCCATCTCATAATGTTACACTTCTGACGCAAAATATGGGATTCACAAAAGCACGGAATCCTACTGAATTCGCAATCTGCAATATAGTAGAGGAAAAATAATACAGTTCCTTGACCAATTTACGGGGACAAAGGTTTGAAGTTGTTTTTCATATCTTCAAAGCCTTCTGAATAAAAGTAGCGGGGGATGACCCTCTCAAAAGTATGGGTTATTTAGCCAAAGTTAACTAACACAAACATCAGAGCCGGTTTATCCTGGCACGTACTTCGGGCCCTGTGGTTCAGGGGCCCCTGCAGTGATGAGAATATTTATTTCCGCCCCCTCTCCCCGAGGGGGTTGCAAAATATATATCCTGAGAAGAGGGCCCCGCGGATCCTTAAACCGGCTCTGACAAACATTATGCAGAATTTTTGGTATCTATAGCACTGATTTCTTCAACTAAAACAGACACATTCTGTACATCTATTCATCTTTTCAATAGCGTTCCCCACAAATCACCCGCCTAGTCAGTATCAAATGTTATCATAAAGTTTGGCCGCTAAGCCCAATTAAATGATCAAAACATATGTAATATGATTATTTTCCTTTCATGCGTTGGTGTCGGTAACCAATTCTTACAAAAACAATCAAGTTCTTAAACTTCATGCCTCACCTATCAATACCTTCGCTCCTAGCTCCCAATCAAATGTACAGGAGCTTTCAACTTTCTTTAAAGCATTCATCATGACTTGGAATGTTGCTTGTTGACCAGATTTTTGCTTCCACTTGATCAGGCAACCATGAATCTTATTAACAACATTAGCATGTTGTTCTGCTTGCTGGTCAATCTGGGCCAGTTTTAGTCCTAGCTCAGTAGCCAGCTGCTGCCATCCACCACCTAAATTTTGTGCAATACCAAGAAGATCTTTCTCTGTCATCACTTTACGTTTTCTTTCATCAGACATTGCACTTAAGCACTCTGAAATAAAAAAGAACAAAATTAAATGTTAGTACATAAAGGCTATTTCATAGGGTTTTTTTTAAATACAAGTTTTATGTTAACGCTTATAACCATAAATCTAGGAAATTAATGGATATATTTTGTTTTAATTTTTAGATAGATTATAGTAAGAGAATTGATGTTTAAAATTTGTAAAAGCCCAATAATAATAAAAAAACATTTCAAACCCAATAACCCAATATACATCTTTGAATATTATTTTCTGGCAGAAAGCTGTTACCATAAAATAATATAATTAATCACTTTTTGCACCTAGCAATTTAAAACAAAATTTACAATAGTTACCACTTGAAATAAGCATCATGTATTATTTTGTTTTGTTTCACCTGTAATATATTTTCACCAGGACTTCCTTCTTCCTCCATGAATGATTGAAGAAAATAACACTGGATATATTTTAATTATTTTTGTTTTATTCCAATATATAACAACAAATGTGTTTTATGTCAGTATGTGGAGCAAACTACATGAAACAGTTGGTTTGAAATCATGATTACAAAATCCTAAAGATAAAAAGAACTGGCTTCTATCCTCAGCCTTTATATATTATCTACATTTGTACAGGCCTGTAGGAATGGTATTTGAAGTCTCTCTCTCTGTGTGTGTGTGTGTGGGGGGGGGGGGGATACAGTCTCTAGTGAGGGATACAAGCTAGATGTTCATCTTTATATCATCTTTATTTATGTAGAGTAGTGAAAATTTAAAACATATATTTCGGTCAAGTTTGGGATGGAAAACAAGTCCCTTGGCCCACCCCTACCCATTCTACGGGCCTGACATATTTTATATTAATAAATACAAAGACTACATGATATTGTTGATAGGACATATTAGTTATAAAGTGATTGTCAGTATGTGGAAACATTATAATATTGTCCAACATAACAGTGTGGACAATTATGGCACACGGTGAACAAGATTTATGATGAAATATTATTACATTTTGTGTTTTTCTTCTAATTAGGTCCATTTGCTTCAGTTTACATTAAAAAGACATACAAAATCATGTTAAAAATTTTTCTTGTTGCATGCTACACTGTGTAGCGTAAAAATCAGTTTAGTGAATGTTAATGACAAGCAGTCGACTAAACTTAATTTTATTTTAATTTAGCAAGATAATTTCAAGTATTAACTGGTATTTTGTTACAAAATAACTAGGTAACAATAAAATTTGGAAGTTTAATATCTCGGAACCGGTTGGACGTCACACAGCCTAAATGTAGTTACCGATCATCCGGGTCTTTAGGGGTGAAGCAAAGCCTTAGTGATTACCGTTTTACATAGAATAAAGTTATCATTTTAACTGTTTGCATGCCTTGCATATTGTCATTTATTTTCTGAAGCTAATACATAGTTGCATCATGTCTTATGAGTTTTATAACAGCATAGTTTGTCACAACGTTTAAGAATACAGACCTCTGAAATGGGAACACCTAGTGAAGCTTCAGAAGGCTTGTTAGCATAGACTGAAAGTATCGATCTTCAGCCTGATACATATCTAGAGCAAAACACCGAAGGATCAACACATTCCCAACCCATACCTGTTTGGCGTGCGTACAACTCGATGATACACACAGAGCAGTCAGAGGACCTTTCACTAGACAGCAGTCAGTCGTTGCCTATTATCAAAGGGCTACACTTGCGACAGTACTAGAGAATGTGTATCCACTGAATAAGATCACTTGTCCTAACAATTCAAGTAAGTTCATGGTAACCTTTGACATGGATCTTTACAAGAGAGCCCACAAACTAGAATACTTGGATGAGAAGTACAGGGGTAAATGGTTGTTGCTACCTGGTGCATTCCACATTAGTTTGTGTGCTATCAGATGTCTAGGAAAAACAATCCAAGACAGTGGCATAGATGAAGCCTGGTTCAGATCTGGAATGTACAGTCAAGTGACTGTCAATCAAATCATCAATGGGACCCACTATAATCGTGCTGTGGGAAGCACATGAAGTAAACCTGCAAGCATTAGCTGACCTGTGGCTTGATGAGGTGGGTTTTTTTTTAATGAGAAGCCTGAATTACAAGATGTCGTAATAAACAGTGTCAAGGAGCTGTTGATGTTGATAGGAAGATCGGAATCAAACAAGCTTACCAGAAGATGTTGATTGACATTGAAAACATGAATTTAGAGATGCAGTTAAACAATTTTGACAGGTGACGTTCTATCTACCCCATGTACAGTTGGATTCGAATGTACATGTGTCAAGTGCTAGCACTTGTAAACTTTCATCGTTCTGGGAAGCAGCCAAATCTCTTCTTGCACCTTGCCTCCTTGGAAAATCTGACAACGTATTTCTTTACTTATAACAAACTCGATTACGCTCAGAACATTCTTGAATTCATAGCACGAACATATAGCTATGCAAAAGAAAATTCTGCTGTGTGGAAGAGACTGCTGGCGGGAGAGTTTGCCATAACAAAGAAGCCAATTCCTTTTACAAGCATCGGAGTAGATCAAGCTCAAGAGCATGACAACAAAATCCTTAAAGGAGAAGGGATCTTCGAGGTATCACAAACAAGCCAGCCAATCTTCTTAGATATTGTTTGACAGCTCTCTAAGGAATCACAGGAAATGTTTGGAGCCACACTTGCTGTAGATACCAGTTGTCACCATCATCATTCTACTGCCACAGTTGCACACCAAGAAGAAAGAGTAAAACAGTTAAAAGCATTCAGTAACCAAAGCAACCAACTGCATAATTTCATGACAAAACAGGTCTTGCGTGAAGAAGTCCAAACATAAGGAGATACTGCTAAAGATTCTTTTCTTGAAGACCGAATATCTGGCAAGGTCAATTTGTGGGATCGTATGTCCAAAGTGAAGTTTTTAAACTGGGATGATCTTCATAAAAAAAAATAACTTTGAAAAGCAACACCAAGGAATATCAGCTGAGACCAACAACATGACTGTTTTCTAGACTATTAGCCATTGCCAAGTCAGACCGTAATCTTGATATACAGGCTGCTATATCCCAACATGAGTTTCACAGTGATAACCACATCATTATGAAAGCTGATGGTACCCTGAATCCTTGCAAAGGTAAACGCGATCTTGTCATGGCTCTCATGGATGCAACACCAAAGACAAATTCTGCATGTCCAAACAGTGACACAAGGTACCTTATTATAGATGGAATGGTTGCAGTATAAACACTCATGCATGCTGCCAAATTCAAATTCTGCAAGAATTTATGAGAGACATTTCCTGTATTCATTGACTCACTCTTAGATAAGTACACTGGCGGGCAAGTGATATTTGATAACTACTATACATCTGTACCAATCAAAGATGACATAAGATATTCCAGTCAACTTGGTCGTGGGGATGACACCACTCCAATTAATAACATCAAAAGATTCTTGGCTAGCAAAACCACAAAGGATCATTTGACAATATATATTACAGATAAACTCACTCTCCTGTGTAAGAAGCCAGTGGTCACAGTCACAAGGAAATATGTTCTAACAAATGTACCACTGGTGTTAGTACACAAGAAGAAGCAGACATGCTCATGATTATCCATGCACTTGAAGTTGTCAATGAGATACCTGGCAATGAGGTTGATTTCTTCACCAAAGACACTGATTGTTGGGTACTTATACTGAGAATGTTGCACAAGCTCGGACCCAATACACAAATTATTACAGGCACAGGTATAAATCACAAGCAGGTGAAATTGCAACCAATCCATGATGAGTTAGGTCCTGAAAGAGCCTCAGCCTTACCAGGGTTCCATGCAGTAACTGGAAGTGACATTACAGGACAAATCAGTGGTGGGGGGAAAAAGCGAGGATTTAATTTTTTTATGAAAGCTCCACCTCCTATCATTGATGCTCTAAGCCAGCTTGGAATTGGTAATGAACCATCCAGAGAGGTCATTGAAAAGTGTGAAGAGTTTTACTGTATTTTACTCAGCTCGAAAGACATTTCGGCAACTAATGCATCTACTCTAAGATGGAAAAATTCAAAAGACTATCCCTTAGCCAAGGTGTGGAAAAACTACCACCTACATCTGGTGCATGGAAACAGCATACATGGAGGGCACATCTTGAAGCAAATATCTGGGCTCAAGACTTGGTTCTAAACCCTGAAATTCCAGATCCATGCAAACTAGGCTGGACCAAGGAGGGTGATGTATTTGTGCCTGTACTGTCAGAGAATCAGGCTGCACCAGAAGCTGTAATAGAACTATTTCGATGCAACTGTGGTGTTAGCAAATGTGCCGGTAGATGTACCCGTAAGGGACACAATCTTGAATGCACAGAGTTGTTTAAGTGTGAAGCTGACGAGGACTGTTGTAATACACATACTGTTACTGATGAAGTTGATGCCTAATGTACAATTGAAACACATGTGTTTTTGTCCGTTTATTCACACACAAAAACTTTCCTAATGTTATGAACAGTTCAACATTAATGAAAAGTCACACCAATTTGTACAGGTATGTGCCTTTATTTCACAAATAGCTCAAAATCTGCATATGCAAAATCATATGCAAACACCAAGAACAATTTACATAATTATGTTTTAGCGGCCATTTTGTTTTGTATTTTAGAAGGTCTAAAATTCAAAATTGACATTGGAAACCGATATATTTTGAATTAGCATATCTAAATTTAAAAGTTAAAAAGTTTGATTCCTCAAAATCACCCAAAGATGTTCTATTGCTTATGGAATTGGGAGTGTTAAAGGTCATGATAGCCCCATCGCTACCCCCACCTATCCCCCTTTTTAATATTTTGTATAGAAGGTACATTCCTTCACTTTGGGTGGGTAATTTATCAAGTTCAAATATGGAGCATTTTAAAGAGTTTTATTCTTAGTGACAGATGTGGTGTTAAAAAAGGACTGATTTCGCAGTGTGACAAAAAAGGGTTACATATTGGTACACCCAGTACTAACTCCCTAATTAATTTATCATATTCAAAATTTCTCAAAACCTACCTGTCTATGTCTCCAAAGTAACCAATGCTTAAAACAGGCCACAGATGAAACAATTAATGTGATATAGGGATTATTTTGAAACAAGGCCTTATTTTGGGGGTAAAGGGACCATTGAAACATTTGAACACCTGATAGGTCGTATATTCAGATTTTGTAAATACTTCATATTTGATCATGTAGAAGACTTCAAATGCTTTAATTTGAGTGGTAAATAATCATTCTAGCATAACAATTGACCATGTTATAACCAATTACATATAAGTTATCAAATTTTTTCCAGATCGTCGCCATTTTGAATTTCAAGACGGCTGCTGTGATTCGATGACCAACATTTTTTTTAACAATGGATTATTTATTCAAGCTGGACATGGGAACATACTGCCAAAATTTATCAACTTGAGCAAAAAGGACAGCAAGCATCAAAAACTGAACATAACTAACTGGACTAATGTGCTTGCAAAAACTTCAAAATCTAAGTGATTCCGTGTCGTTTCGCCTGACTATTGTTTGCAGTTCTCAAAACGAGGCTATTACACTCGTCAATAATCGGTAAATCTCGGCTGAGGCATTGGGAACATAGCATTTGTCCCGGAATGGGCCAAGTACATTCGGGTTGCACTAAACCAATGTCGCGAATGCTGGAATGAAAGTGCGAAAACAGAAGTAAAAATGCTAAATTTCTTTCGAGATTGTTCCATAATTTCTGGTTAAAATAACACGCTATGGCTGCCATTTGAATATGTAATTAGGTGACAATAATATTCCATCAAAGTGTGAATATTAATAAAATAAACAGTGTAAAATATGTAATCATATGTTTTGGAGGTCTGGGAATTAATTTCTGACATTTTTTTAGAGCTCCCATGCACCAGTTTAGAAATATTTTAGCACCCCCACCCCACCTCGGCTCAAAAAACGTTTTATAATATATGAGTTATTGCAAGGATTTGGTAATGTTTGACATCTCCAGTGGTGTATTTTATAAAAATAAGTTCATTATTGTTGATATTCCTATTTGGAGATAATGCACCTTTAATATATGTTGAAGAACATTGTTTACATTTTTGTATGCATTTATTTTAATGACAGATGTTATCAGTTTCCAA
>JAECMU010056532.1:0-18658 GCA_016106625.1 Dracogyra subfuscus | reverse complement strand
AATTGTTATATTTAAAGATAGTGGGAAAAAAAGAAGGAAACGAAATTAGCTGCTGCTACATAGCCTAGTCCTACCAAAAAGCAGTAAATGATCTTTTCTTTGCACTTACCACAGACAGAACAGTACATATGGATTTTGGTGTGCCAGTCATTGCAGAGGGAGACAGAGTAAAGTAAAACAGTTTTGTTTTATTTAACAACACCATTAGAGCACATTGATTTTTTTTTATCTTATCATTGACTGTTGGATGTCAAACAAATGGTCATTCTGACTTTTATGACAGGCAGCAAGGTATTTTTTTATTTGTGCTTCCCACAGGCAGGATAGCACAAACCATGGCCTTTGTTGAACCAGTTATGGATCACTGGTCGGTGAAAGTGGTTTACACCTACCCGCTGAGCCTTGTGGAGCACTTAGTGAGAGAAGTTAGTCAGGGTTTGGAGTCGGTATCTGGATTAAAAATCCCATGCCTTGACTGGGCTCCGAACCCAGTACCTACCAGCCTGTAGACCAATGGCCTAATCGTGATGCCACTGAGGCCGACAGGAAGACAGAGCGACAAATCCATTTTGAGTGTGATTGATGCTTTGTCCCATCAGTCTACAGGTTATTAAAATAGTGAGTTAAGGGTTTTTAAAGGGGGTAGGTAAGATCAAACTCAGTTGGTAGAGCACTCGTCTGAGGTGCTTTGAGAAAAACTATGTGCTGTCATGTCTGTGGAAAATTAGTGCATGCTTATAAAAGATTCCTTGCTGCTAATGGAAATTGTAGCAGGTTTCCTCAAAAGACATGCCAGAAATGTGAAATATTTAGCTGATGATTGAAAATCAATGTGTTCTAGTGGGGTCAGTAAATAAAACAGAGTTTCAAATGTTTTTAACAGTGACTCACCACTAAAGATATTCCCTGAGGCAGCTGTCTAAATGAGTTCAAATATTGACATACAGTTGTACAAAATTTAATTTTTAATACATGTGTATTTTAGGGTAAAACACTTAATAATTACGTTTATCATATATATAATAGCTAGCATATCCAGCGTAATCAAAGTATGTAAAAAAATATTTTTAGATCACATACTTTAAGAATTTTATAACTTTGTAAATTAGATTTAAATTATTTGAGGTCATGGCAGTACATTTATTAACATTTATTGTACTAGGGTGACACTTCATAACTGATTAAAGTGATTTATGCCATCAGTCATTGTTCAAAAACATTTCAATAGCAATTTTATACTGAAAGCTGTCCAGCATACATTCAGAAGGAAATTTTTTGTTACGCACTAGTTTATTTTTATGTACGGTTATCAAATTTGAATGATATTTCCAGTTTATAAAACACATTTTATTAAGTTTGATATTATATGGTAAAGAGATTATTACCCTTGTGTAATTTGGTATCATCAGTATCATATATTAGGAATAACAAATAATGTATTATGCTTGTCACACATAATACATTTCTTGGTGATACTGAAACACACAGTTGGTAATAAACCTATGGATTACAATGATTTTGTTGGAGGTGGGTATGTAAAAAGTTGCCTTTCAATTAATTGATCCACTGCAGAAATGGTGGGTTGGGTTTCATCGAACCATTTTTTTGTGTATAGATGGCCTTGCCAATCGAGGCTGTTGTAAATCAGGTAGCCGGTGTCCAAAGCCGCATATTTGTATTTCTCCTACAGTGATTGATGTCCAATAAAGTGTATTTTTCTCACTGATCAACTCGACAATAGTCCATTAGTTCACAGCAAAACCAATATTTGATTGTGCTGCTCATTCGACAGCAGTTGATAAAGAAAATATTGAATTTATTGAATACCTTAATTGCATGTGGTTGTATGTATGCTGTGCTGGCTACATTGAGAGCAAAATACATTGATGTATACAATATGCAATGTTTAACATACAGGTACTTTATTTTCATACATGTATTGAATTTGGAAATTTGTTTTTTGATTCTGCCTGAAACCTAGAATTTTTTTTGCACAATTTAGATATTATTCCTAGAAAAAAGTTCATAACCATTGCAATTTGTGTATTTGACAGTATTTAGTTAGTTTGAGAGAGGCTACACCTGGGATATGTTATGTGACAGTTTGCAAGATGTATTGGAAAGGAGAGTTTATCAAGGGTTGCATTATATTTTTAATTTGACCATGTATTATTGTTATGAATTCATGAATTAAATTCAGATTGAGAGCAGTTGAAATAAACACAGACTTTCATTTCACTTCATTTCAAATTATTTCCATGCTTATATCCGATAAAAGATTAAGCACACTGTCCTGGGCACACACCTCAGCAATCTGGTCTAGAGCTGTCCGGGACAGTGGGTTAGTTGTTTGTTGGTTAGTGAGAAAGAAGAGGGTGTAGTGGCCTTACACCCACTGAGCCTGTAAAAACTCGCTCTGGGATGGAGCTGGTACAGGGAAGTTAACCCTATACCTACCAGCCTGTAACTAGTCCAGACAATCTTTTGCATGAGCTTTTCTTTAACCAGTGTCTGCATTTTAACTGCAGGGATAGTCATCTCTGTGTGTCTTTCGTGCAGGTTTAAGGGTGTCTTGATTTTTTGTGTGTCTTGTTTAATTTGTTTTTTTCTTTCACAACTGGCAGTGTTGAATGGTGAAGAGAGAACGTGTATTGTACAGGTGATGTTTCCATGGTGTGAGCACACTGTGTTTGAACACCTCGCTCGTGACCTGGTGTTGACCGTCCATCCATGCACACAATACCAATCACAGTCCCACCGACTCAGCCCAGATAACAAACTTATTACCGTACAAGATCACATTTCTCCAAACTTGTTTTGAGCGGCACATTGACCACAGCTCCGTTGTTAATCCGTGACAGTCCCATGTCTCGCCTTACTCCTCGCAGGTTTTAGGCAGAACCTATAGATATATATATATATATATTCGTATACTCGAGAGTGCGAAAAATACCAACAGTCGAGGTATGTCTTTCTGTTTGTGTTGTGGATGGTATTCCTGACAGTTGTCCAGACATACTGAAGCCATTTACATATCACACACGGTGTGTGGAAGGGTTCCTTGTTTTGAATCAACAGAGGAAATTCCTGCTTGGTTCCACAAATCCTGCAACTAATTCCACTGGACAAACCTTGGACTGTTGGTGGCAGACCTGAGTTCTGTTTGGTTTTGATACTCTCACAGTTCCACAGTCTAGGTTATTGTGTGTATTTGATTTTTTTTGATTGTATACATATGTAATATGAAGAATGCCCTACTTTGTTATTACCGGCTACCTGAAAACAGGTGAGTTTGAACTGTTAATCACCTGCTTTCTGTGGTGTTTATTTGTGGATATATTCTAATCTGCTTTTTCCTTCCATTGAAAAGTGCGTAAAATATCATACATTGGTCTTGTCAGTCCTCGGTACCATACAATAACTATATATATGTAACAACATTGGTTTGAAGAGCTAATGGTTTTATTATTTTAAATAAATAAATAAATATGCCTGTATACATTAACATTTAATTTTTTAACATCTGTTACGAAAATTGTAGGTTTCCTTAATTTAAAAATATATAAATTTGCACTTAATTTCGACTTCACTGACTATCGATCTTATAGGTTAATCTATCTCGGGGGAACATTATTTTGCAATCTTTATTCAATTATATTTACATAACTGGTGAGTTATTATATGACCACTAATGTGCTTGTATAATACAATTTATATTTCTAATATATGATACTGACAGTATGGAAACACACACTGGTAATAATCTCTATATAATATATTTTATAACTGATGAGTTGTAATTGCTAAAATTAAATAAAGAATTGCATGGAGTTGTATGTTTGCTGAAGTGGCCAGTATAAGTGTGCATGAGTGTGTACCTGACAGTTTACCTGACCCTCTTCAAGCTCTGGATGGAGTTGGTGTAAATTGGTAGACACCCCAATTACACATGAAACTCAAGTCGCCCCCAGGTGAAGTATAGATCTTGTCGCTTGTTTATTTATCTTGTACGGTGATCCCAGTTTGTGTTGTGATGCAAGGTTTGCAGATTAAACTTTTCAACCAGACACACTGATCACAGCGAGATGGGCTTGATGAACGTGTATGGTTTCGGTGTTTCGTATACTGGTATATATACACAAGTTACATGTACATGTATCTCTGTCTGTTATCAAAGAGAAACATGCATTGCTGTACATTTAAAGGACTCTGTTCATGTCAAGGCACCTTACATAATAAACCTTATTTGTGCCTGAGGAATGTATTTGCCTCTAGGATTTAAGTTTATGGGGATGACAAGCTCTGAAGGGATGCAGTAGAATCATGCAAGAATGCTAGGGGGTCTGGTGGCAGGATCTCAAAACCAATGCAGCCTCTAGAAATCTTTAATATTTGATGTTCTTTTAAATGCATGCATTCTACTTTTAAACTACAATTTTTTTTTTTTAAATTTTTGGTAGCCATTATATATATATACATGTAACATAAAATCAGTAAAGATGTATACATAGCATTATATTTTTTTTTTAATTTTTCAAATGGTGTTAAATGATGTTTTTAAATATACATGCAGTTGTTTGGGTGTGTTTTTTTCTCTTTTGTTCTTTCTTAATTTTACTTTTTCTGGTTGTTACTATCTCCTATATTATTTTAAATTTTTTTTTAAATTATTTAATACCACTGTTAATCATCAGCTGTTGTATGAATGTCAAACATTTGGTAATTTTTATATATAGTCTTAGAAAGGAAATCCACTACATTTTTCTATTAGCAGCAAGGAATCTTTTATATGCACATACCATGGCCTTTGACATACCAGTCGTGGTATACTGGCTGGAACGAGAAATAGCCCAATGGGTCATCAACAGGGATCGTTCTTAGACCAACCTCACATCATGAAGTGCTTTTCCACTTGTCTACATCGCGTCCCTCTTATATTATCTTGCACATGTATGGATATGAAATTTTATGTGATCTGCTCTGGTGATCCATGAAAGTTGACATGCAATTATTTACGCTTATAAAACTATTAAGCTTTAGTTACCTGTTCATAAAACATACAACCTGGTACATTATACATGTACATGTTTACATTTGTTTTTCATTTTGTTGAACAGAGCTAAACTAATTATTATTTTTAAAATATGATAATTTGACCTTGACTAATGGAGATATTGGGGGCGGGGGGGGGGGGGGGTCAGAAGGCAGGGTAATCGGGCAAACTCCCAGTAAGTTTCTTAGTATAACACATCAGTAGTCATTCAAAATAAATGAACTGTTCTTTTTTTTTTTTACAATATTAAAACAACTTTCAGAAGTTGTGTTCAAGTATAATGACCAATTTCTGACATGCAAAATAAGGCAAAGACAGTTTGATGTGAGGCTGTTTAATTTTCAGGGCATTGGAGCAGTTTGCAACATGGACGCCATTAAATTTGAACCCTGCAATTATTTTCATTGGTAAATAAGTAGATACATTTGTATTAATTTGTCTTTATAATTTGTATTTAATATTTTTATATTTGGTTTTATTTCTGCATACATGTATTATATGCTGACAGTGTAGTCTCACAGAATAAGCAAATTCAAATAAAACATAAATTCACACCTTTTGACCCTGTGTCCTATTGGCCTTGGTGACCCAGCGCTATGCGACCTGACCAACTCTTTATACACTGTATGTACTCCATTTATCCTTCTGGTACAATGACAATTTATGATTAGCTCTAGATAAAAGTATTAAACACCAGATGTGATAAAAAATAGGTGTTTTTTTCACGACACCACTAGAGCACATCGATTTATTAATCATGGGCTTTTGGATGTCAAATATATGGTTGTTTTGACAGTTAAAGAGATGAAACCTGCTACACTTTCAGATTTATAACAAGGGATCTTTCACATAATTTATGCACCATCCCACAGACAGGATAGCCCATACCACAGCCTTTGATATACCAGTTGTGGTGCACTGACTAGAGCGAGAAATAGCCCAATAGGCCGACTAATGGGGATCGATCCTTGACCAACCACGTATCAAGCAAGCATTTTACCACTGGGCTATGTCCCTTCCATAAGTTATATACCAAAATAAGGCTGTGGAGAGATTTAAAAAAAATTAAAGATGCTAACAATAAATCTCTAAAATGCTTTTTTTATATTAAACAAAATATTCAACCCACAAAAACTATATGTACCCTGTAAGTGTGCATGGAACTAGAAGAGAAGTTACTCTATATATTGGAAAGAAAACAAGAAAAATGTTTTTATTTAACAACACACTCAACAGATTTTATTTACGGTTATATAGCTTCAGACATGTGGTTATGGACCACACAGATATTGAGAGAGGAAACCTCCTGATGCCACTTTGTGGGCTACGTTTTTCGATTAGCAGAAGAGATCTTTTATATACACCATTCCAGACAGTCAGGGCTTTAGATTGCATTAAAGTCGAGGCGATAAATGTTGTACCCAAAATACAGATGCCCAAAATAATCATGCCCAAATTAAGTATAAACATACTGACCTCAAAATAGCTCACCTCAAAACCACTGAAATATTAAGTTTATTTTCATTAAAACAGCTAGAAATGCATTTCTGAATATTTACAACTCTCCAGTAGCTGTTATAATGATAGTATTGACCTAAAATGACCTTCCTGTACTTAGACAAAAAGTCCCCGTTGTGCCCAAATTAGTGAGATCTAAAGCCCTGACAGTATAGCACATACCACACTGGCTGGAACGAGAAATAGCCCAATGGTCCCACCGACTGGGCTATATATTGGATTCTGTTTTACTGGATCAGGAAATTTGTACTTGATTAACTGGTCAAATGAATCAAGTGAACAATGCTTGACAGACTCCATGACTTGAAACATCTCTTGTGATAACTATTGAAGTTGCAGTTATCGATTATATAAATAAAATAAATTGATGGTTTTGGATCTACTAATCTGATGATCGATTATGAAAATCCATAATCAATTGTTACTGAATATGACCCTCCATTTTTAATCATGGCAATGATGTAAATACATGAATACTGGAGTTTCAGGGAAGAATTTGTTGATTGGTGATAGTTGTTGATCAGTTGAAAATTGATTAGCAACTGATATAGTTGTTGATCAGTTGAAAATTGAGTAACATCTGATAGTTGGTGATCAGTTGAAAATTGAGTAACATCTGATAGTTGGTGATCAGTTAACAACTTGGTAGCAGCTGATTGTTGATGATCCGTTGAAAATTGGGTAGCAAGTGATAGTTGGTGATCAGTTGAAAATTGAGTAGCAACTATTATTTAACATTGTGGAATTGTGTAACGATCTTTGAAATTTGCACTACTGAACAAAATGTTCCCTAAGTTTGGGTTTGTTTTTATGTGTATGGTCAATGATGAATTTCGATTGTAAATAATGATCAATGATACAGGGTTTGTAGAAAAAACATTTTTTAATCCACTAGCCATGGGATTAGTGGTTGTAAAAATATACTAGCCACGGTTAAAAATTCACTAGCCCTACTATACTTTAAGTCAATACAATTTTACTAAATAATAGTAATAATCAGATATATGTCACCTAAAGAGGGATATCGAGCTTAAACCAAATAACACTGGAGGTTGGGGTAGGTGCAGAATATTCATATTTACAAAATAGACATGGCCAACATTTGATTAAAAAAACATTCACTAGCCATTGGACATTGCAATAATAGTTATTTACTACCCCAACCTTGAATATCACTAGCCACTGGAGTGGGGCTGCTATAATCTATAGAATCCCTGGATGATGGAATTCCAACTAATTCACAACACTAGTGATATAACCAAACGTTAGACTATGTCATCTTACTTTAAAAAATTTCGATGGATTGCTAAATATAAATTAAATTCCCTTCCTTTCCTTTCAAGTTCAGTGTGTGTGTTAGTTGGTCCCTTTTCTTCATGGTGTTCGTTTGTTTTACACAGGTGTTCCTCATTTTCCCTCTCATCTGTTTCACATGTACACCCAAACACCAAATAATCACACAACATCTTTCCATCAAAGTCTCCCATCTTAAGCACTGAGTGAATTTGTCACTAAATATACACATCAAAGTGCATGTACCATCAGCATGGTCAGAGGGCAGACCTGACTTTCTAAACACATTTTCATCAGTGGTTTTGGTTATTTCTCATTACTATAGTCACATGTATTGATGTACTAGTACATGAATATACTATGCATGTATTGCTGTTTCAAGTGTTTGTTTTTTTTCACTTTAGTTTCCACGTAACTTAGTGGTAAAACACTCACCTGATGTGCAGTCAGTTCAGGATCAATCCCTTTTGGTGGACCCATTGGGCTATTTCTCATTATAGCCAAATGACAGGCATATGAAAGGCTGTACTATGTGCTATTCAGTCTTTGGAATGGTGCATATAAAAGATCCTTTGCTACTACAGCCCTTGAAATTTGGACAAGTTTTCTACGGCAGTTAAGTGCCACCGCAAATCAATTTTTCAACGGCACTATGACGGTAATTTTAAAGAAAAGATTAATGCTGTCAAAAGTATTCATATATGATCCACTGCTGTAATAATATATAAAAACATAACATCTCAACTTTACTTTCGTAAGCTTCTATACGGAAATAAACCAATTTATATTAATTAAGGAAACTGAGCTACACACGATAATAAATTTATGCTTCTCTCTGGGATCTGAGATAAATGCCTACAGACTTTTCACCACTCACAGATTTGCGACGGCAATGAAATGCTGTCGCAAATCAAGTTTGCGATAGCTTTTGCGACGGCATTGCCGATTGCCGCCGCGAATTTCGAGGGCTGCTACTAATAGAAAACTATAGCAACTACATGTCACAATTACAAAAAAATTAACATCCAATAGCCAATGATTAGTAAATCAATATGCATGCTCTAGTGGTGTTGTTGAACAAAACAATCTTTAACTTTAGTTTCCATGTGGTTTGGAATTTTACTTCAATGTACTGTTAGTTTTTACTGTTTATTGGTGAGACGCTTATTTTTTGTACAGTGTAACATGTATTTTTGTGTTTTTTGTTTAACGACGCACTCAACACATTTTAACTACGGTTATATCGGCGTCGGACATATGGTTATGTCGAGAAAAAAACCCAGTGGTTAGCTGACAGGGATCGATCCTAGACCGACCGTGCATCAGGCGGGCACTTTACCACTGGGCTATGCTGCCCGCTATACCGACTCCAAACCCTGAGTGAGTGCTCCGCAAGGCTCAATGGGTAGCTGTAAACCACTTGCACCGACCAGTGATCCATAACTGGTTCAACAAAGGCCATGGTTTGTGCTATCCTGCCTGTGGGAAGCGCAAATAAAAGATCCTTTGCTATCAGTCAGAAAGAGTCTGACGCCATATAACCATAAATAAAATGTGTTGAGTGCATCGTTAAATAAAACATTTTTTAATGTGACAGAATGTAGCTAGCATCTTACAAATAATGACGTCATGTATCTTGTATGACGTCATATGGCAAAAGCCTTGCTAGTTTGACAATACTCGATTTGCGTGCACAAAACTGGAATAAAAACAAAAACATTGAATATCCTTGCAGAGCCTCACTGCATTCGCCATTCTAACCTTCACAGGATAAAGTCGATATCTTAAGACATCATGCATTTGCCCTGTACACATGCATGGGGAGTCATTCTCGATTTTGACCATTTCCGGGAAGGTCCATTAATCACTATGGAACATTATTTCTGTCAATCTTTTTCATGCTGTTGATCATATAGTTATTATTGTTTTGTTATTAGTCATTTTTATTGTTTGAATTTGCGATTTACATATAAAAAAATCATCAACTTTCAAATTTCACTTCTGACCCCAATTATCCTTCAAGATCTTTGGTGGTCACAAAACCTACTGTAATACTGAACTACTGGTTGTAATGCTTGCCCAATTAATTCATTATCATCATATAACCATTTCCCACAACTTATATACCTTACAATTTTGGCAATTGTAAATTCTTATTAAAGTTCCCCTACTTTTTTTGAAGAGTATATATATATATATAAAACAATTCTTTGACAAACGTTGACAAAAGTGTTTTCTCAGTGTCTATCATAATTCTTTTTTTTTTAATGTACAAATGACTAAAATGTGTTTATAGGTATATCCAGGCTTGTCAGACCCAATCTTAGACTTGGTGGAGTTGGCAGGGAACTGAAATAGAACACTTACTGTACTGGGGAATGTGTCATATGTTTTTGAATTGTATATACTCTTCAGAACAGTCTGAGATTGGCACAGTTGTTGTTGGGTTATAGATCCAACAGTCTTCTACCCCCATTTGGCTTTCATAGACATCATAATACAGTGCATTGAAATCTTCTATATCTCATATATCTGAAGCCAGTGTATTGAGGTGATAAATCTTGAATTTGTGTCACATGAAAGTGGAATGTTTATATCAACATCTTTGGACCTCTTGGTCACAATACTCTTCTCTGAAAAGCATTGTGCAACTTGTGTTGTATATGTAATGCACATGGTTTTAGCTAGAGGGCTGAGGCTTGCAGTGAAAGGTCAGAAACCTCAGAGAAAATATGTGATTGAACACTCTTTGATCTGGCATTCTGAAATTCATACAGCTTTAAAAGCAGATTTAGTGGTTCCTTGAATAGTTTTAGTTTACTTATCATCACAGAAATATGTGTTGTTTCAAAATTGTCAGCTAGGAGTACATGTGTTAAATTAAGCTTTAGAAACTTGCCCATTCCAGATTGTATTGATTTAAAATCTAGCATCTGTTCATTGGTAATAATTTGAAGGTCATGTCCCCTTTGCCTCCTCTGACCCTTGTACCTTTGAAAATCTCTGAAAATAAGATACACTAGGTGATGATGGTGTCAGCTTTTCTTTTGTTTAGAACAAGCTGGATTAGGGCTCATTCACACTGAATCCAACATGACACGTGCAATGCAGCTAGAAAAATAAAAATACAGTCTTTCCACTGAGAGCTGGACCACATGCATCCATTAAGAATGCTGTTATGGAAATAGTGTATTTTAATTTTAATAGCTGCCCTGTTTTGCATCCATTGAGAATACTGTCATTGGAAATAGTGTGTTTTAATTTTAGTAGCCGTGCCGTGTTGCATCCATTGAGGATACTGTCATGGAAATAGTGTATTTTAATTTTAGTAGCTGTCCTGTTTTGCATCCATTGAGAATGCTGTCATGGAAATTGTGTATTTTAATTTTAGTAGCTGCCCTGTTTTGCATCCATTGAGAATGCTGTCGTCGAAATAGTGTATTTTAATTTTAGTAGCTGCCCTGTTTTGCATCGATTGTGAATGTTGTTGATGGAAATAGTGTATTTTAATTTTAGTAGCTGCGCCGTGTTGCATCCATTGTGAATGTTGTTGGAAATAGTGTATTTTAATTTTAGTAGCTGCTCTGTTTTGCATCCATTGTGAATGTTGTTATTGGGAATAGTGTATTTTAATTTTTATAGTTATTCTGTGTTGCATCCATTGAGAATGCTGTCATTGGAAATAGTATATTTTAATTTTCAAGGGGATCTGGACTCCCCTGCTCGTGACCAACGATTTTTCCATTATGAGGTTTGATGCTCGCCTGGCATGGCAATGTACTGGCAGGGTAAGCCCCCCCCTGCAAAAATTCCTGCATCTGCGCCTGGAACTGCAATGTAACCCACATTGAATGTTCTCATTGGAAATAACATATTTTAATTTTTGTAGTTGCACTGCATGCACCATGTAGCATCCTGAATGGATTAAAGCAAGCATTAACATACTATTCTCTTCTTTTCTTTCCAGATGAAAAAGTTCATTTGAAGAATTATGACGCAACGGCCAGTGGTCTCATCCAGTCATTCATCGACAGATTCCCATCCACCAAAATTGATGACATAATCATAGACCTGTGGAAGAAGGACAAGCAATTCTTTTGAAGTAATCAGAACTTGATCACATTCTTTTGAAGTACACACAACTTGATGACATTCTTTTGAAGTACACACAACTTGATGACATTCTTTTGAAGTACACACAACTTGATCACATTCTTTTGAAGTACAACTTGATGACATTTGACGTACAAAAACTTGATGACATTCTGTTGAAGTACATACCACTTGATGACATTTATTTGAAGTATACACAACTTGATGACATCATCATTTCAAATTTACAGAGCTCTTTACAGTTCTGACTTAAGAACCACATGGAATTTTCAGTATCTATCATAGCATTGATTGTAACCTTGTTATATTGACAGTTTGAATTTTTTAAATGAGAAAAGTGGGTTAGAATTGGAATTTGCTCTTTTTTCAATGGCATACATGTAGTTTATTATTATTATTATTATTTTGATTGAAAAACAAAAAGATTTTAAGTTAAATTCAAATTTTGACCACAGCTTTTAATCTGTCAGGTTTAAATTGGATCAGTTAACAATTTCGGGTATCAAAATAAATATAGTGCTTGGTAGGTAAATTACAGCCTGATAACACATAGGTTACAACACATTTATCAAGTTTACAATTCCCATTATCATCACTTACATGTACGTCGATAATATGTTTAATTCATTCATATCACTGTTCTCGTTGTACTGATACGTTCTGTGTATCAGGGCTAGCTCTGGGTTAGCAAAACCATTCACCAAATTATTTTTAAATATGCAAAATTCACTGTTGTTTTTCAACAGAATACCACCAGTTATTACATGAAATGTTTTCACCAAATTAAAATTTGCCAGTTGTTCCTGAAATTCGCATTTGGCGAATTTGGCACATGGCAGGGCTAGCCCTGAATAATTTATATTTAAACATCACACATCTGATAACAAAATTTAGGATGTGGTGTTTCCGTTTAAAAAAATGGTGGTATACTGTTCTTGATGTTTTGGACCTGTGGTAACCTGAATGACCATTCTTGACTTACTTCATTGCTTGGAATCTGATGGATTCTTACTAGTTGAGAGAAGCAGATGTCCCCATACTCTTTAGTATTAGCATCTAGGTGCCTTTTATGTTGCAGCAGGTCATGAAATGACTAGGTTGTGAAAGGTTTTTTTATTTATCATATTGTGAAGTTTTATTGACGTATTTAGTGATTCTGAAATGTAGTTGTGTTGTACCTTACCAATTCTGTGTGATACAGATATCATATAATGTTGCCAGCCGTGCCACAGAGCAGCATTTTAATTCATAAGCTCTTTCAACCAACTGCATTTTGAATTTATTACACTGCATTGGCAGAGCTGCTCACTGGATGTTTTCCACCACTGATATGTAGAATAAGTTGTTTAGGTCATCACCTCTGATCAGTTGATGATGGTGCCACACTGTGTGACTTCACATAGAAATCATGTAAAAAGCACACACATTGCGTTTTCAATTCATGTGGTACTTTAATAAACCATAATACATGTAGTCATATGGTATAATTCATTGAGAAATATTTTGTGTAGGAATGCAATGTTTCATTGAGAAATGTTTAAATGACATCAAGTTTCTAAATGATGACATTTCTGTAAGTGGTGTCATCTTCTTTGGTTTTAGCTCTGTTCAGTACCATGTCTTGTTTTGTCATGTTGGGAGTAATTGTCTCATTTTTGTTCATAGGTGTGTGGTGTAATAAAAAATTTAAAAATATTCATTCCATAAGAGCCTATTTATATTATATTATATTGAAAACACATTGGCAATATAAATGGTCTCTAATTGGAGCTCTTTAGTATGTCCATGATGCACATTCCCTTGGCTCTCATGATAATTAATATTTATAAATAATATTTATATAAACAGAAACTATATGTGAACTACTGAAACAAATATTTGTGCTTATTTTTTAGATAAACAATTTTCAAACTGTTTATTACTAAAAACAATATTTATAATTAAATTTTGTGGAGACAAATTTTACTACTAAAAAAATGTATTTGTGATTATATTTTAATATAAACAGTTTTCAAACTTTTGAAATTAAAAATAATTATGATCTAATACGTAAATTATAATTTTATAGATTGTGAAGACAAAAACACACAAAACCAACCAGCAAACTTTATACCAGGTTTACAGGTCATTGCCACTGATACAGATGGAGGTAGTTCTCTGGTTAACCCACATAGTAAAGTCTTTTTTTTTTAAACATGAACATTTTTTGTCTGACATAGAGATCACAAAATGGTTCACAACAATGGCTGTATGACAATCATCTCCTACAATATGTATAAAGCATTAATAACTGAGCATTAGTTATCTTGTCATGATCCAGTCTAATGGTTATCTTTTAAAAGTAACCACTTGTATGATGGAGACTACGAGACAGTGTTAGTACATGTGTTTATTGTGATATCACACATAATATTAATTTGTTTTGACAGAACACTGAACAGTTTGGTTTTCTAAAGATTTGGCTGTAATCTAGTCCACTAACTTTGCTAATATTTATGGCTGATGCAACAGTAATTGTGCTTGATACTCAAGCGGGAAACTTTGCTATATAACAGCCAATTTAGTGCTCATTTGAAGTGTAGAGATAGTAATAAAAAGCTAGCTATTTGCTTAACAACTACCTCTTTACGAGTATAAGCATTGATATACATGAACATTAGAACTGGGTTACTCATGCCCATTGAAACTGAACTCCTATAACAAGTGCAATATTTTTTTTTTAAATGGGGGCAACTCAAAAATTGCTCATCCAAGTCAAAATGCAGACATTACACTGAGGGCAATTAAAAAAACCCCACACCATTTGCACACCCTACATTATGAAGTTCTCTGTGTTATAAATTTAAAATATATATTTCTAGCTTGAACATATTTTGTTAAACAGTCTGTGGGTCTTGCTTCCTTTTTATTAGATTTTTCCAAAGCAAGGAATAGAATCTTAATTGGTATGTTGAAGTTTAATGATACTGCAGGATCACACTGATCATGTCAAACATTTGATAATATTTCAAACACAGTGTAAGAGGAAACATGCTACATTTGTTTCATTAGCAGCAAGGGATTTTTATTTTATTTTTACTTTCCCACAGACAGGACAGCTCATACCATGTCCTTTGAAACACCAGTCATGAGACACTGATTGGGATGGTAAAAAAACACACCAATTAGTGAATGAGTTGGTTCTCTGTGGTGGTTTCATATTTTGACCCAAGCACCTCAGACGAGTGTTCTACGGAATGAGTTTTCTTTATAAGGTTGGTATGATGTGCAATATTTGCATGTTGAAGCTGACTCCAGCATTTAATGTCAAATTCAAAATATGAGGTGTTACGGGCCACAATATTTTCACTTTGTTAGATACTTAATGATATACAAGAACGTGCCACAAGTTCTTTTGTAAGGCTCATCTGAATAATTATTTAATGGGTATCTGTAGCACTGTATTTTTAGCATCTCACAGTTGGTTGTATGCTTGAATGAATGACTGTAGAATTGTCTTCTGTTTTTGTGATGAATAAAAGTTCAGAATCATTTGTTGTTTAAGAAAATGATTTTGTAGTAGTGGTTTTTGTTGTTTCTGTTTATTTGTGTGGTGTGGTGTGGTGGGTTTTTTTTTTTTTTTGTGGTTGGGAGAGTGGGTGGATATTATTTAGTTTTTTTTTAAAATAAAGGTGGTACAACAATTGCCACCAAGGTCAGCAGAAAATTAAATGATCAAAGTGTGGGTGGCTGATGTTTGTAATTTGCTTAACATTAATGTTAGAAAAAAGCCAAGAGAAGCTACGAGCCTTCTAATTATTGAATTGACAACCAACACATAAATGAATTTAACTTGGAGTAAAAGTGTATCGTTACAACGAAAGCAAATCGTTGATGAAGTAACTGAAGTAGGACGACGCTAATCGACTTGAGCCAACGGCGACTCCCAACATGACACAGAGACAAAAGAACATCATCCCGTGTTTATGCTAACGTTACTACAAAATTAAATATGATAGCATACCTGTGATAAATGTATAATAAGTTGGTATGTTTAAGGCTTAAAATTATGCCAACTTTACGTAAAACCACCGTTACACTGTCAGGTATTGAAGGCTAGGTATTACTGTTTTTTTTAAAACATAGTAAAATGACAATATACGTAGTAAAACGTATGGACATGTTAAAAACAAACGTGACAGGAGCTATCATCAGTACGTATATAGCCGTATGTAATACGTTTTACTACGTATATTGCCGTTTTAGTGGGGTTTTTTAAAACGTAGTAATACCTAGCTCTCAATACCTGACAGTGTGACTGGGGCTTAAATGAGCTAACTGCACTACTACCATATTGGTACAAGCTGTATTCATGTAGTATACTTATGTTTTGAAAATAGAGTTTATATAATTTTAATTACATATATGCAAATGATTTTTGAAGTTGCTTTTCTCGCCAAACCGCTCATGTCATAAGTTCTGGAATTAAAGCCGCAAATGACATACAATAACACCGAGGTGATAAAATAGTCCGTGGCTACATTGCTTGAAAGTAACCAGATTGGAAGAAACAACAAACAAGTGGCACATCCAAGCTGAAACAGCATAATGGTAAGAGAAAAATGCGAACAGTATCTGGCATTACCAAAACGTGATAAAACCCGGAAGCACTCTATTGTATCTGATGCTTCCATTTACTAAGACTTGTCAAAGATGTTTGTCAGTGTTCCGCATTTTGCACTCTTTATATGATCATCTAAGATAAACATTCTGTCGTTCAGGTTATATTTATATAATTTCTATATACGGTATGGAAGATGATGTAGGCCTATTTTGGTGAAAGCAAATGAACTGCTTACAAATCGTTAGAAAACCATTTACTACCACAATATCTCGGTGATTTTAGATGTTAAGTATGTTTTGGAAGATTGTAGGAAAGAAAGAAACAGGAAAAAAAAGAAACGGGAAAGAAAGAAACGAAAAAGGTAACAGGAAAAAAAGAAAGAAACACTACATTTTTTACTAAAATTCCTAATTTGTATTTATTTATTTATATATAATATGTTAAAGGTATTAAGTTGTGTTTTTTTTGGTGCCAAACTAATATTTTTAATGCTTAAATATTCGATCATAAATATGCACCTCTTTCACCCATTAATTATCATTCCCCAATTGATAATCCATATGTTTCACCATAAATACTGAATCCAGGTCAAAACACCCTCAGTCAAAACCCCCTGCGATAAATAGTCAAATGGTCAAAACCCCTCTTATATTTTATCTTAGACCCACTGATCTATAAAGATAGATGCTAGGACAATTATCCCTATGAACAACGACCCCTAGATTTTGACAAGGCGGACAATTACCCCTATCCAATGGGTTCTTTAAATGTCTTTAAGAAGCCATTCTCTAACTGTTTCTTTCTTTCCGTTTCATTTTTTTCCTGTTTCTTTCTTTCCGTTTCTTTTTGTCCTGTTTCTTTCTTTTCGTTTACCGTTTTGGACGGGCTTAGGAAGGTGCCAAAAAGGTGGTGGGGGGCACACACACACATGTACAAATATATGGGGGGGGGGGGGAAGGGGGCATGTTCCCCCCACTTTGTAGCTGCAGCGGTGGTGTTATATATATCCCCTCCCCTCCCCCCTCCACACTTCTTACGCCAGTGTTTGGGGTTTTGATATTACAGTCGTGGTGCAGTTTTATATAATGCATTTTTGTTACCCTTTTGCCATATTCATTCCTTATTACCTAACCCTAACCTGGGTTCAGGAAACAAACAAAGATACCCATTTCATGAACAGTATCGTGTTAGTCTTTTAATATGTGCATCCCCTTTAGTGTATTCTTGTACGGGATCGGAATTCTCTTCACGCTTTCTGTGTAAAACATGTCAGTTTTCAAAGAACCTCACCCGCTGCTGATGCGCTCACTCATTACTGTGAGATGTTAGGGAATTAGTTGGAGAGAGAAAACATATGTATATCATTATACTTTGGGTTGTAGTGATGCTCCTTGACAAACTGATTAAGTGTTTACGTGCACATGTACGATCGTTTATTGACATGATTTAAGTTTCACAACAGAATATGCGGGGTTGAGGGTGTTCTAATAAGAGCTATTCGTGTCAGATGGAGTGGTGTTCTTTCTCGTCATTAGTATACGTACCAATCATTTTAATCGAGTTGACGCATTAAAATAACATCAATAGAAAACCATGTATCACGCATACTTTGTTATGCGGTTTGGGATCGATCAGTCGGTGGGCCCATTTGGGCTTTCTCGTTTCAGCCAGTGCACCACGACTGGCATATCAAAGATCGTGGTATGTACTACACTGTCTGTGGGATGGTGCATATTTAAGATCACTTGCTGCTAATCGAAGAGAGTAGCCCATGAAGTGCCGACAGCGGATTTCCTCTCTCCATATATGTGTGGTCCTTAATAACCATATGCATGACGTCATATAACCGTAAATAAAATGTTGAGTGTGTCGTTAAATAAAACATTTCCTTCCTTCCTTTCATGCGACATGTTTTAAACAGCGCATACACATACACATACACATACACATACACATGGGATAACCCTTTGCTTGTGAGGTTAGAGGGGCCTAACTTGCACAACAATTTTAGCTATACGAATATTAGCAATTGACCTTCATACAATAGGGTTTTTTTTAATGCACCTTACCAAACGAAT
>JAECMU010056515.1:0-19233 GCA_016106625.1 Dracogyra subfuscus | reverse complement strand
GTAACATGTGAGATAATGTACGAGCGAGTAGACGAATCGTCCGAATAATAATGAATACTGGATATTAATGTTGAATTCTAACAGAATTTTACTGTTTTAGTTATAGTATACCACAAAATAATGTTAAAAACCCATTACAATGTCAAAAAATAACTATTAATGTTTGAACAAAAAATGCAGTCATTGAGTGGACGAATTGTCCGAGGTGAGTGGACGAATCGTCTGTGGACGAATCGTCCGGTGGATGAATCGTCCGTGGACGAATTGTCCAGTGGACGAATCGTCTGGAAAGCGGTACGAAATGACTAGGGTACGAAATGGCTTGGGTACAAAATGACTTTTTGCAATGGTACGAAATGACCAGGGTACGAAATGACTATGATTCGCCTCAATCATTCAGCCTTCAGGCCCATTGAGTCTGACTCACACTCAAACACTGCTGCTGGCAGTGCTGCAACAGTCCATGTTTTTATTTTAATTTTTGTTATCACTTTGTTATGCTTTTGTGTGCGTGTATTTGTTGGCGCGAGAAGGGTGGGAGTGTATTTTTTTATAAATTGTTGTAGGGTGTAGGCCTATATTTTTAACATTAGACTTAGTTACTTACGTAACTTAGTAGCAAGTGATCCTTTATAGTTCTATGCACTATCCCACAGACAGGATAGCACATACCACAGGCTTTGATATGCAAGCGTGGTATACATGCTTTAGAAGCAGACATACGACTCATAGAAATGAAATACTTTTTTTCACCTTGAAAAAACATGAATGTAATATTGTTTCTGTGTGTGTGTCTATACTACTCTGTCGCTTTGGTGAGAATCTGGGTCATTTCGCCCTTATTTCTATTCAACCCAGAGTCGTTTCGCCCTTATTCCTGTTCGCCCCAAGTTATTTTGCCCTTATTATGAGTCATTTCAGCCCTATTGTATTGGGAGTGATATTAGTATGCAAAATTAGGTATATAAAAGTACTTTTACCCATAATTTTTCGTAACAGGCAACAAGGTTGTAGAATTAAACGTAAAGTCCGAAACAAAATGTTGGCAACTACAATTAATTGCTCCTACCTTTATTTTTCGTTAGATTTTACCTACATTTTGTCCAGACATAAATCTTGAGACAGATTCCACATACTAGATGATAACCATGTCACCTGTATCGACTTCGCTGAGATCGCATAGGGCAAAAAGCCGGTAAATTACAGTAATTTTGTGCCGGCTGCCATTTTGACTTTTTATGAAACGTAATAAAAGAAAATGTTATGATGTCATATTATTTTATTATTATTAATATTATTTGTTTGTTTAAAGATACCACTAGAGATCATTGATTTTATATTAATACTTTAGAGTCTTTCACCCCTCTTGAAAACTGCATGTATTTTTGCTCTAAACTGGCTGTAACAAAAACAGACATCGATATGATATGGTCAGTTGAGGACTATATTTTAAAACATTTTAATAAGAAAATACATATAAATGGTGTTTATGGTTGATAAAGGGTTACAAATTGTTAACCTATATCTGATATGCAACTGGAGTCACGTAAATAAATTTATTCATCATTCACAATCGAAATGTAGGTATTCCCTACATAAACATGAGGGCGAAACGACCCAGTATGGTGATGAAACGACACCGGGCAATCAGGAATATGGGCAAAACGGCCTGATACCCTTTGGTGTTTGTCCATAGCTCAGTGGTAAAGCACTCACTTGATGCATTGTCGGTCTGGGATCGATCCTCATCCGTGGGTCCAGGTTGTTATTTCTCATTTCACCCAGTGCACCACGATTGGTATATCAAAGAATGTGGTATGTGCTGTCCTGTCTGTGGGATAATGCATATATAAAAGATCACTTGCTACTAATGATAAACTATAGCAGGTTTTCTCTCTAACACTATGATAAAATTCACAAATATTTTATATCCAGTAGCCGATGACTAATGGATCAATGTGCTCTAGTGGTGTCGTTACACAAAACATTTTTTTTTTTTTATGATTGTCAGGCTGAGTGGGCAATCATGTAACACAAAGTCGTGATATTATAGTTTGGCGAATTTAGAATTCTGCTGTCCGAAGTTTGCTGAAGCTTAGCTGAATGTGGGTGCTGTCGGGTTTCTTTCTGTAGTGTGTATTAGTGATTAATATGTGGATGTTTTTAAATCAATTAACTAGAAAATTATCAATGTAAAGGTATTTGACATCAAACATAGGATTGTTGTGGTATTAGTGCGGAAATCTTTGACAACTTTTTGGTTGTCAGCAATTGCCCAAAAAATACGTAGCTTGGTGTCTGACTGTAATGAGAACGTATTTCTGTCCAAATGTCCGTCTGGCTCTCTGACAGTCCAAGTACTTGGGCTAGGTCTGTGGCTGGAATGAGAGCGTATTTCTGTCCAAATGTCCACCTAGCTCTCTTACAGTCCGAGTACTTAGGCCAGTGTTTGGTGCAGCAGACGAGTCTGAGAACTATTTTTAATTTACATCATACCACACGTTACTAAGTCAGTAAGTGAGGCCTAAAAAAAATGTGTATAAATTTACAGTTTCCTATACTAATTTTATGTACATACATGTAGATACCCTGGAAATTGTTTAAGCAAAACAAAATCACAGTTTCTTGGTTTTATTCGATTTAAAAAAGACAAGGGAAAACAAAGGTCCTACCTAGTACCTAATGTACCTACCCTATTAGTATAACATACGTGGTTTGGTATACCTAATCAGGGTTTTCATTATCTTAATAGGAGGTCTGCACATTTCCGGAATAAATACCTTACAGCTGTTCACATAAAGTGTGTACAACCTGTTAACATGCTCATATACCACTAAGTTACTAGGCTAAGGCTTCGAGCATGTCCATCCAGAGCCCTGCCTCTGGATACCAGTGACTTGACTCTGGACAGAAAGAATAGGACAATTTTGAATTTAAATCTGATAGGGTGTTTGGACTTTATAAATTTTTATTGCGCATATCCAAATAACTATAATTTTCAATTTAAAGATAAGAAGCACATTTTAGATGGGAGTTTCTAAAATTTCCTATTAACTTAATTTTTAGTCCCAAGAGGTCAGGTATAGGAAGTTGGGGCACCGCCCCGGGAATTTTGACACAAAAAGGGAGTTGTAGGGGGTGCACCAGTCCTATCGGCAACTTCGGTGTGGCCAAACCAGCGGTCAGCAGCGGGCACGCCGGGGGAGGGGGGGGCAGCCCCCCAACAAACCTACCAAACCCGCCTACGTCTATCGCACTATTTCGCGGGGGATACCCCTCCCCCCACCAGCCCCATACCTTCCCCAGTCGACCCAACCGTTGTGTTCTCCATTCTTGGTGCCCCCAGCAGATTAAAAAGAATAAGAAAACCCATTTAGCAACTGTCAGAAAAGGAAAGTTTTGCGTCTGGCCATCCCAGTGGAGCAGAAAAAAACAGCATCACAGTGACCCTGAAGTCCAGAGGCGCCTGTCCATAATCTCCGAGAACAAAAAAGTTAAGTCCTTCACCAGATGCTGTCACCACTTCAATTTAGAAAAGTGTGGACGTCTTTATTTCATTTGTGACAAATTGATACATGTTGCCAATGCACAAACATGGGACTATCCTTTTTACTTGCTAGTACCAACAGGGTACAGGGTGTGTATTGTCTTTGAGTGTAAGAGGCTGTTTGTAAAAACAAGCATAGTGTACATGTATGTATGTTGTAGTTGTTTTTATCTGCTGTGCATCATTGTAAGCATGGACATTTGGTGGCTGTCATGACAGCAGTAGTTTCCATAAATTTATGTCTGGTGCCTTCTGACCTACATGGATATATATATATATATGTGTGTGTGTGTGTGTGTGTGTGTGTGTGTACATACATGTAAAACATTGTATGTATAACCAGTGTTTCTGACAGAAAGAATATTTTGGGTATGAATCTATGATGCTGTAGAATTGAATACAACCACAGTCAGCAGGCGATATGGGGGGCCTCTCCCAGAAAGAAAATGGGTTAAGTTTAGGCTTTGGGTTTTGAAAAAAAAAAAATACAACATTGTGACTGAGTAATGATAAGAACAATGAATTTTCTCAAAAGAAAAATATCTGCAAAAGAATTTGGTTATGGTGCTATACCTGTTTTACCCTCTGGTAGAAATCCTGAATTTATACTAATTTTCATCCAAATAAATTGTTAGTTCAGAACTTATAAAATATTAGCACACACATGGAAACAGATGTTTCAAATTTTGTCCTATCATGTGCTTCACATCTAGGGAAAATGTATACAGGAATATCCAATAACCACTTGAGGCAAACACTGATGCTTAAATTATGACTGTTCAATTCAGTTCAGTATCGTTTTAACATGCTTACGTGCCACTAGAGCTTCAATCATGTCTATCCCGGGACCTAGCTCTGAATACCATGTGACTGTACATATACTTCTGTATCAGTAATTGTTTTCTTCTTTTTTCTCAAGGATATTTCTGCATTACAAGATGATATTGTACAGCACAGTCAAAGAACACAACTGCCAATTCAGAGAGTCTGTCAAGCAGACTACCATGCTCTGGTTCTGTTTGTGGACAGATCAAAAGCCTACTGGAATGTGATTAACAAGGTTCTTCATAAGGGAAACAACTACGGAAAAATGGCCCAGAGTGAGAGCACACCACATGTAGTGTTAAACCCAGCTGATGTGGCTGCTACTTGTACTAACTCAGTTATCACTGGTGATGACTGTAGAGCAGGCTTTCATGACAAACTAAACATCGACTGTAGTGACAAATACCCGACTCTTAAAGTTGCATGTGCTGGTGACGTGAAGAGTCTGGTGTCTGCAACTCTTAATGACAGTAACAGTATGAACCCAGCCTCTCTCAGTGATCTAAATTCTTTGAACCTTGATAGTAATAATTCCATGGACCAAGCCTCTCTGAGTGGTCCCACCACCTCAAATATTGACTGTTCTGCTGACCGTAGTACTGCCACACCTGATATCGGTGGTAGCCATAACACTATAGACCCTTCGTCTACTTGTGACCCAAAGAGGCCTGCTGCTCCTGGTCATCTAGATGACCTTGTTCCTGATATTACTGGTGACCATGATGTCATCAGCATCCAGTGCCATGACAATTCCAATGTTCAGCATAGTCAGTTGGCACCAGAACTCTGTGGTAGCATACAAAAATCTAGTGGAATTAGTGGACTTGATACGGCATATTCCAGTATGACAGCCCAGACCTCTGATACAGCAGAACCTGTGAACCAGATTCCAGTGACACCTCTGTGTTTACGAGCTATAGCAATTTTACAGCATATTACAGAACTTCTTAAGGCTACAGGGTAAGCCGTTTCTCCAGGGTGCCCTTTTCAGTATTAGTTATCAGTTCAGTTTTGATCTTTTTAAACAAGTGTTTTTTAATCTGGGAGCTATATTTAAAGTGTTAGGTAAGCATAATTCAGTTTACATGATTTTTACATGACACTTGAACAGATCGGTGATTTGTGTGAAATATTGTCCCCAAAATGGTTTACACTTGTACTTGCGATGTGAAGCAAGCGATCGGTGTCACAGTGTTCATAGACTTGATACACTGTGTAAGTTGACACATAGCAGGGCTCACACTGGGACATATTTTGGTTCAGCCGTTGTCACATATATTGAGTATTTCCTTGGAAATGATTAAAATGTGATAAGTTTAAGAAATATTTTATTAGCAAAAAAACTAAATGCTATATGCACTCAATATAAATATTAGCAGTTGTTTAATTTGGCAATGGACATGTTGATCCCTGACTAAGAATGTGTGTCGTTTTAAAATGTGTTGAATATTTCAGATACATAGTGAGGGAAGTTCCGTTTCTGCCGTCTCCAGCTGTCCTCGAGTTGTGCCATGTTTTGGGATATCAGCCATATCATTCTTCAACAAATACCAGAACAGTGGATGCCATGACTCACAAGGCAGACGTCTCACCATTCAGGCATACAGTGAACAGGGTCATCGTTAACCAGCAGGGAAGTGAGGGCAACACTGATTCGACAGAGACCGAGAACAAGTCAGAAATCATTGTCATGGATCTCAGGAAATATATACAGGAAGCTTGCCTCGTCCAAGGCAGAAAGGCTTATGACAAAAATCTCCATTTCGTTGATGGTAAAGGTTTCGTGTTTTCACTAAGCTTGTATTCTTGTTACCTTTCCATTTTTCATCTAACAAATGGCTACATGTGTGTTTTTGTTATCAACTGTTCACCTGAGCACATTGTTTTATCCAAAGGGTATTAAAATGTAGTACTTCTGAAAAATCAAACTGTGGTTACCTAAATGCTTCTGATTGTTTTTCCTTGATGTGTATATATTGTACTGTAGATTATTTTGAATAGGATATTTTTGTGTTTGTCTTTTTAATGATTTGTTATTGTTTTAAATGTTTCCTGTTTCAGTGAAATATGTGAATGGACCCACAGATGTTCTTCACCGTGTAGCAAGACTTGAGAATGCTTTTGCTGAGGATAGCCTGCAGGTTTCTGTTTCATAGTCATATGTTTACTGTAATAGTAAGGAAAAACATCACAAAGACACTCACTAAAGTTAGTAATTATTTTTTAGATATAAAAAAAAAAAATACACGGTGAGATAAATCAATTTATACTGCAGTCACTATAAATAGTGGCAAGATATGATGACTAGATAAATTTCTATATTTTTGGTCACTGACAAAAAATATAGCTTTTTGAGACGGAAATATAGGTCACATGACATAAGCTCGACTCGACTCGAGTATTTCAGACTACAGTTTCAATAAACATATTCGTTGAATCATTTGTTGAAGTGCAGTAAATACAAATAACTTTTAGTTTTGCGATAACAATACAAAACTTGTATATTTATTTATGAATTAGAGTTCAAAAACGCTTTTTTAATGTGACGGAATGTATCAAGCGTCTTACAAATAATGACGTCATGTATTTTGCATGACGTCATACAGCAAAAGCCTTGCAAGGTAAACAATACTCGCTGCATTCGCCATTCTAACCTTCGCAGGATAAAGCCAATATTTTAAGACAGTAACCAGTTATTCCCTATTTAGTCAGTTTACTGTCAGAGTTTCTGCCAGAAGGTAAAACGGGAATGGCGCCATGATGGGTTTTTTTGGCATATTTTTTTTTTATCATTACTGTATAATTTTCTTAACCATAACTCTAAACATTAGCCATTTTCTCAGATGCAGTGACTGAACTTGCATCTGTCTTTAATCACTAGACCAAATTTATTTCTTAACTCAACAGGAGTAGTGAATGTTTAACGAAATCCTATCATAAAGAAAACGTGTAAAGAAAAATAGAACAAAGTATGATGAAAGGGATTCATTAGAGATTACCTAACACAAGGCAGAAAATCAGTTTTTAGTACATTTTCCAAATGAATACCAATCTTGTATGTAATTCTTCTGATGAAAATGTCTTCTTTTTTTACAAGGGTATTCATCATCAATTATTATAATTTGTCATGTTGTGCTTCACATATTAGTACTTGGGGAAGAATTAAAACCATTTGTATTTTACAATTGTTCACACTCTAGACACGTTTTGCATAAAACAATTTGTATTTCCTAATTGTAAATCCTCTGAGTAAGTTATGCCAATGTTCTTTTGTAATATTGACTGTTTGTGACATGGGTGTAGAGTAGAACAGGTGGTCTGTGTAAATTATTTCCCATATCATCTGTGCAGGCAGATACATAGTCAGATGGGGTTATATAGAATAAAACAGAGACTCAAATATTCTTAATTTTGGAGTGAAAATAAATGTAGATATAATATATCTCTGCAGTGTTTTTTGTTGATCACCAGTGCCAATGAGAGCCCGTTCTATTAGTAATCTTCATTTTGAACTTTGGCAAGACAGTATCATGGGTGAAAGTTTTCCAGCATATGCTGTTTTTTCTGGGTCTCTAAGGGTCGTTTTTCCAAATCGTGTAAATCCTGGAACCACAAGAAGCCCTAGCAACAATAAATTTTTTCAGGTTTTTCAAAATGTTCAACTTTCACCCATGCAATATGGATTTTAATGGTGTCGTTTGCAAGGAAAAAGGTGGGGGGGGGGACATTTGGGTTCTAACACTACTTGTGGGGGGGACATCAGATATTATGTCCCCCCCACTACTAAAAGTGGGGGGGACATGTCCCCTCTGTCCCCCACCAAATGACGCCCATGGATGGGGTGTCGTTAAACATTCATTCATTCATTCATTCTGTAGACTAAATGGAAATTGGAAATTTCTTGTTTTATAAGGAAAATATCTTTCTTGCAGGATCTTTTATTTCTTTGTTTTACATCCTAGTGTTTCTTTTTCAGAAGCCTGATGATGTTGTCTGTGTGCACATTGTGTCTGAAAATTTGTCATTCACCTATCAACAGATTGACCTCGTTTGGAGAATGCTTTCCACTCAACACACACCAGTTAACCAGGTTAGTTCTCTCTTTGTCCTTGGGCAGTGTGTGGCTCAGTGCAGTGCTGGTTAGACACATTGTGAAACACGTTCAGTTGTAGAGTACTTGACCTCGGTGGCTGTCCTGTCTGATTGGCAAATATAAAACATCAAGCTAATCATACAGCTACAGTGAAACCTGTCTAAATTGGATCACTGTGGGACTTAATATTTAGCTCATTTATTCATGTGCATTTAGGTGGTTGCACTTTAGAAAATAAAAGACCATTTAACCAAGAACACACTCCCAATTATTATTTCAGTACGTGGGTTAATTTATGTACAAAACATAATACAGTCAGTTATTTCAACACTTGATAATGGTGGCTTATTTTGTATTGGAAAATAATATATAATTGTTACTGGCTTACTGGGATGACTATTTTTACAGAATATTGCGATGCATCCGCAAAAATCAGATATGTTTTGTTTTTTCAGTTCGAAGACTTAATTCCTGATGTGACACATTATGTTACTTGTATTACTTAACCTCCAACTCGCCAGAGGGCATATTCATTGGGGTGGTACAAAATGGCTGCTCCCATTATATATAATAGCCATCACATTTAAGTATTTTGTTAATTAACCATATGATTATACTTGTTGATAACATCAATGTGTATGGTTGAATATGCATACCAGGCCAAATGCCTTAATTGTCCCTTCCTTTAAAGCAAATTTGATTAATATGCATTTATCTTGAAGTACCATACACTGTGATAAAACGTCATTCCAGAGTCATTTGGTCACTGGTTCGGTGGACTGCAGAAAGGAAGGAGTGGGTCAGTGTCAGATGAGTGCTGAAGATTTCATCAGGTAAACCAGTCAAATACGCCATTTCTAATTCCTTACACTATTTAAAAAAGATGATGTTTCCAAACAATTAAAGTGTCATCTTTTTCTTCTTTAAAGCATTGTATATTAGGAGCCACCCATTCTTACTCTACTGAAAATCACATCAGATGGTTTTGTTTGTTCAAGAATGTTAAGAATGAAAAGAAATATAAAGAGTTCATTTAAAATCATGATATATCCCTTTACACAGTTTTGATTTAAAAACCACCTGGTTTTGAAGCAACATGATGTAGTTTTAATATCTCATTTAGTGGGTAGAGATCTCGTTTTGACAGACACTCTATTATCTTTTTACTTCCTTAATTATCGTAATCCCCTTCGTGCTAAGAAGACCATAAGGCTGTAACCAGAGATCGCCACTGTTGCCTGTTTTTTGCCAGCGTCTCCAGCAGCCTCTAGCTCAGACTTTCCTCTCGGATTTCCTTCTCTACTGTCCTCCAGTTTTTTTTCCGGTCTTCCTCATTTCCTTTTTCCAGGAGGGTCCACTGGACTGCCTCTCATGGTAGGGCTGTTTGAGACATTCTGATGACATGGCCAACCCAGCACCAGCTTCAGCACTTGATCTCCAATACCAATTGTCTTATTACTAAGATGTACTAATATCAGGATACTTTCACTGTTAACACAATATTTTTGAAATTGGTGTTTATCCGTTTTAGAAATTAACTTATATATTACTTTCTTAGGTGTTTCTCAAAAATTCAAACTAATCGGACCCTGTTTTGTATTGACATGTAACACTAATGTCATAATTAGAAGACTCTACTTCACATCGTGGTTGATTTTTTTGTCACTCTGTGTCAGTGTGTTTGATTGGATAATTTCACTCTGTGTCAGTGTGTTTGATTGGATTGTTTTAGATTACGTCTCCAACAAGTGAAACAACTCTCAGATCAGAAATATGGAGATGAACTTGGTGAGTTTATGCTGGAGCGTGTGCAGGAATTTTAACAGATGGGGTCTGGACTGTGGCTAGTGAATTTATTTTCACAAAACAAGTGCATTTCCCCCCCCCCCCCCACCACCACCACCACGCAATGGTTTGGTCCGAACATCCCAACAGCCAATGGAATGGCCTAATTCTTTAACTGTATACTGCTCTCTAGTTCCGGTCACAGGACTGTATCTTCCTTCTTTTTCTCTTCGCGATACGGTCTGGACGTGTTTTCCTTGGCTCTGTCTTGAGTCAATTTTTGTTGTTGTTTTTAGCCTTTGGTTTTGTATCGCTTGGGTGAAATGTTTTTCACCTTTGTTTCTATAAAGCTTTCGTATATCATTTCGCGTTATTCACTTGTTTCCAAGTGTTTTTTTGTTGTGAAATGTTAAATGTTCGTCGGGTTGGTCACCATTTGCAAAAAAGTGACGGTCCTTGTTACCAGTGAAATTAGTTTCACCTGTGTTTTCTAAAAAGCTTTCGCTAGCTTTAGTGTATCACTTCGCGTAATTCACTTGTTTCTAAGTGTGTTATTTGTTGTGAAATGTTTCATTTTTGGCTGGTTGTCGAGTCAGGCACCATTTGCAAAGATGGCAGTCTTTGTTTACCGGCTTTGTGTGGTGTTATGAATTTTTCACTATGTCGGATGTGTCTATCCAGAGAGTTGTTCACTCCTGTCTAAATTGTAAGAAATTCACTGCGGGGGATGACCCGCATGACTTGTGTCCGGGTTGTCGGGTACCATGCTATCTCACCTCGAAGTGCGATGCCTGCTTGGGTTTGTCGATTCGCATCCGTTGCCGCTGCCCAACTGGGATCATCTGCTGGTTCATCCCATGTCAAGACTGTACCATCCACAACCACAATTGTTTCAACTGCACATGTGGACCTTATCTCCTCGAGTTTGACGAAGAAAGGGTTCTCTTCACAGTTTAAAGCAGCCATTTTGAAAGCACACAGATCGTCCACTACTGCGGCTTATATCGTCAGGTGGCTCTGCTTTCATCGATGGTGTGTTCGACATAAGGTCAGACCTCAGACGATCCATATACCTTGTCTTGCTGACTTCTTGATGTACCTCCGGACTTCACTACGTCTGAAGAGATCCACAAGATGATCAAGGGGCTCCGCCTGGAAGATCAAGTCCAACGGTTTTGACCACCACGCTGGGACTTCAATCTAGTGTTACGAACGTTATCGGCTGCACCGTTTGAACCGATTGCTATGTCTTCACTGCAAGACTTGACAAGGAAGACGGTGTTCCTTCTGGGGTTTGCCACTGCTGCTCCTGTCAGAACTCCATGTTCTTGCCGTCGACCTCTCTCCCTTCCATCGAGATCGTCATGCGGTCAACTTGGGGCTACTTATGAACTTTGTCACAAAGAACCAGTTTCCTGACCAGGGTTGCTCCTCTATCGTAGGCCCCGCCGACGTCGAGGATTTGACATTGTGTCCAGTTCTAGCCCTGCATCACTATATTGAGAGGACCAGTTCTTTTTGTCAACATCACAAGAGATTGTTCCTGTCATGTAATCAGAGTCACATGCGGGACATTACTAAGAATACGGTGGCTACATGGATCCGGTCCTGTATCCTGACAGCTTATCAGAAAGAAGGGCTACCACCTCCATCTGCTACAAATCCAAATGAATTTCGTGCCTTAGCTGCCACCATGTCACTGCATTGCAACACGCCCATACAACACATCATCACAGGTTGTTACTGGGCTATGGACTCCATCTAGTTCCTTCTTCCCGAATGGTTTCATTGGTCGAGGATGTAGTTAAATCTTCCTTTTCCAACTAAATAAATAACAACTTTATGATATCGAAATCATTCTGCTCTGAGTTAGCACACTGACAACATCTCTCTACAACATAAATTATTTTATGTGTCTATACGTTGTTTTAATAGACAAAGCTTTACGAGATTTAAATTGGACATCACCTCTGTGGATCTTTGATCAAGAAGAAGAATTAGTTGATCCCGAACTTTTGCTAGAAGAAATAGTACAAGAACCTTTCTTTTAAATGTCTCAACCATCTCGATTCGGAATTGGAATGAATATGAATTTTATTCAAACATCGTGGACAGCTGATCTTCAAATTGGCAACGCCGAGATGATCATCCTTTGGAAGAATGATTCGACTCTGAAATCTACGAAGATTCTCAATCAGAAACTACAAGGTGATATCATCAAAGATGTAGTAGATGGCAACTTTGTTGAAATACTAAAAGACTCTGACAAAATTAAAGTTCATTCAAGTGAACCTCAACCTTGTTCAGCATTCATCGATCCGAGAAGATATTTACCTACACCTCCCAAAGTCTTTTCAGATAGGGAGTCTCCTGAACGACCAAGTCGCACTCGTGGACAACCAGGTCAACGTGGACATTTACGAAGCAGACAATCCCGAACGACTGTCATCAAAAATATTGAAAATCGACACAAAGCTCAAAGTTCTATGCATCTCGAAGAGATTTCATCCGATGAACAATGTGAAAAACATATCATAGATTGGTTAAACATTAAACCTCCGAGTGTCGTTGGAGCTACCAAAGTAGAAAACACACAGGGGTTTGTTGTTTAATGTTCTGACGGATGCACCTCATTATGTTGTCGCACGATTAGTGAAAACTAACTCTTCAATATGTGAGGGTCACCCATGACATGCATCCACAGTGGTGTAATCTTCCCACCCTGTCAGAACCTACTGATGTGGCTTCCACCTCCTGGTCCAATGTACTGGGGGCTGTACCGCCACTGCTGACGGATGCCGCCATTCTCGTTGTTGTTACTAACATCACCTGCATTGGTCTGCGACTGGCATCCATAGGAGGAGGGGTTACCATGGTTGGCCTTATTCTTCCGCTTGTCAGCTGCTATCCGGACTTGGGGAGCTACAAGGAGCATCTGCGGATCTCGGCACCCGCCACCGGTTGTTGAATGCTGCACTTGTTTTTGAGGACTGGTAATGTGAAAAGAAATGGAGAAAACTTGAGGTGTTTTCTCTTTTATAGATACATTACCAGTCCTCAAGGTTTCAACCCACTCGGGCCTCCCCGCTTCCTGTTCTCCGTGCGATGTGTTGCGCTCATGGAAAAAGAAGGAAGATACAGTAATGTGACCGGAACTAGAGAACAGTATACAGTAGAAGAATTAGGCCATCCCATTGGCTGTTGGGATGTTCGGACCAGACCACTGCGTGGGGGAGGGGGGGAAATGCACTTGTTTTTGAGGACGGGTAATGTATCTATAAAAGAGAAAACACCTCAAGTTTTCTCCTGTTAATATGGTGGGGGAGGGGTTAACTCGAATTCCCTTGGAGATAATATATAAAGAAAAAAAGAAATTTCTTTGAGAAGGGGAGGATTTTGACCCATAAAACTCCACACTCTGCACACACACTTGTTATATTCATGTCTATGTAATTTTTTGTATTACATTTATTTTTATGAAGAGTTACTACTAGTAGTATGTGAATAAACTGTGAATGTTTTGTCATATTAATATTCATGAATAATTATTGTAGTTCAGTCTTTTTTAAACTAAATATATATGCTGCATATTCAGATGGTAATGCCGGTAATGTCCTTGTGGAATATTTACTGAAATATACAAATTGCTGTACATGACTCCGATATTTTGGTGATATGTGACATGGATTATAGAAGTGGAACTTTAAAACAAAAGGTTACACACCATCAATAAGTACTCCATATGAGGGTCATGTGACTAATTTAAGGAGTGTTTTCATCTGACATGTACCATGTTAAAAATCAACCACAAATGTTTTCAGTTAATGGCCCCTATGCCCATCCACCGCCTCATGTTGCTGTTATACAAGTGGCACCATACCCCTTGAACAGCTGGTATCAGTTAGTACTACATATAACAAGTAACAACCACTGGGTTATTTAAATACTACAGAGGTCAACCTACATGTAATCATCAAAGAAAGATTTCAAAAAGTATTTCAGCATTTTGTAGCATTTGTTTTAGGACCTGAGGAACTATTAAGCTATGTTAAGCTGCCACATCAAGTAATGACATGATGAATGGCCGTGTGCTGCCTTAAAGTGACCAGTATTAAAGGTTATTTACTCCATTAGATTCTTATTAATAGGCTTATTGTGTTTGTCCCATTCCAACCAGTCTTACGCAACAGGAAACAACATAATGTTCTGTCCTATTTGTATGGTCCAGCCAGTGCTCCCTGATGTAACAAAGGCCATGGTATGTGTTATCCTGTCTGTGGGATAGTGCATATAAGTGATTCCTCAATCGAAAAGAGTAGCCCATGAAGTGGCGACAGCAGGTTTACTCTCTCAATATCTGTGTGATCCTTAACCAGATGTCCGATGCCAGATAACTGTAAATAAAATGTTTTCAGTGTATCATTAAATAAAAGATTTATATACATTTCCTTATTTGTATGGACCTGTATATAAGAAGAAGTCTGGAACAAGTTAAAATATTTGTCACTGTACAGTCACAGATCTCCCGTGTCATGTTATGGATCCAGTCAGTTAGGATACATTCCACAGCTGATGAGAGTGTGTTAGAATGTTGTTGATGAATTAGTTATATCTCATTGAGATTTGTGTTGATTTATTTTATTGTTTTGGCAGATTCCGCCTGGGAGTCGACTCTGATGACCCTTACTGCAGCAGCAATCAAGTTTGAGATGCTGAACACAGCGTGTAAAAACAAAGTAATCAGTCATGTTCTATATCTTCCAGGGTTCGACCTTAGCAGTAGCCCGGGGTGTTTTGGCTATCACTTTCTCACTCGGGCTACCAGATGTCTAAATCTGGAGTCAGCTGGGCTACTAGATTGTTTTTGTACCCCCAGTTACTCTGTAATGAACAAGATGCTTAAACACCTAAAACAAACATCCTAAAACATTTAAATAAAAATAAGTTATATTCTCTCACTTTTTAAAAAGTAGTAAAATTATGGGCTACCAATTTTACTGAGGGCTAACAGATTTCATAACCTGGAAACCTGGTGGGCTACCACTGAAAATGTTACGGTCACGGTCTGTCTTTGTGGTGTGTTACTGTCTAATTTAATAATTTAACTCATGAAATTCTGTTTTCGATATGTAGTAGTGTTAAAGTATTAAGGTCGACGACGGTAACTTTTCACACCCTTGTTTTGATTTCGTACACAGTAAATAAAACATATCCAACGGTAATTTATTGATATGATATATTTAACAAAAGGTACTTTTTATTTCTTTCATCTTTTGAAGTTAAAAGTAATATTTTGTCCAGAATTATAATTTTTTTAAAAATACCAACCTGTAAACAGCGTTGTCTGCTTGTTATAGAAATTTAACAGGGGTCATAGTTAGTAGACCAGTTTTTATTTTAATGTGGCGAAGCATTGTAATAATATAGCTAATTTTGAATTTGAATGACGTCAGTATTCCAATGACGCCACTTTGATTAACCTTACAATAACCATATACTGAGTACATGAAGTTTCCGTTTTAAGAATGCTGGAAAAATTCCAGTGCAAACTTGCTATTGAAATGTTTTTGTTTGAACATTACTAATGCATCTGAATGTGTTTGAAGAAAATCTTGTGATTAAAAAATTGTACCTTTTACAAAATATGGATTTCAAGTGAAATTACAGTAAGATATGCTATATTTATTGTGTATGAAGCCAAAACAAGGGTGCAAAAAGTGACTTTTATCAACTTTAACTTAAGCAACATCTGTTCCCCTTTGATTTACATAAGGGGGAGATAACTCAATAAATTTATGCTTAACATCCAAGATCAATTAAAAAACAACATCAGCTTCTAATCAAAAGTTATATACTACAACAGAAAATAAAAGTTAGTTTGTGTGGTTTAACAATACCACTAGAGCATATTAAATATTAATCATCGGCTGTTGGATGTCAAACATTTGATAACTCTAAGAGGATACGTATTACATTTTTTCCATTCGCAGCAATGGATCTTTTATTTGCACTTTCCCACAGACAAGACAGCACATACTATGGAGGTTTATAATCTGGTCAGTGGGCTCCGATTGGGACAGGGCCAAGATTTACAACATTAACCGCTACAACAAAACAAGACTAATAAAAAGTGAACTGGTAATCAAACATTTAATTAAAAAAATGCAACATGTCTTAAACAGTATTTAATTTTATTTAATCACATTTTCTAGTTTTATGACAAACAGCTGGCAGTACACTACTGAATAGTAGACTGGCCACGTGGACATACAAATAGCACTTACTCACACCGTGAGGCAGATCAACTGGACAAAACTGGTTGAAAATGTTTGGTTCTAAAAATTGAAAAGGGAGAACAAATCTGCCAAACTGAAAATTCACAATTGTTTTTCCCCCTTTAAACTTTAGCGACTAACAGCGCGAGCCCTGGGGGTTAAACCCTATCAGAGAATGGGTGCACTGAGGCAGTTTAATCCTGTGACCAAAGCCACCATATTGTGATCATGGATATTCTGGTTAATATTTTCATCTTATTTACATAATAAAAATCAGCCAAAACTGATAATAAAGCTTCATCCAAACTCAGACAGATACAATTTGCCATTCTCCCTATGAACATGGGTTAGCCATACACAGGGTTTCTAGAATGTTCATAAAATCCACTAGCCATGGGATCAGTAATTTTACAAATTTACTAGCCATGATTAAAAATTCACTAGCCCTACTATACTTCAAGTTAATCCAATTTTACTAAGTACTAGATATGTGTTACCTAAAGAGGGAGACAGAGCTTAAAACACTAACATTCAGAGGTTGGGTGTGGGTAGGATATATATATTTACAAAATAGACTTAACTGCAACATTTGACCCAAACTATTCACTAGCCGTCGGGCATGGCAATAGTAGTTACTTAATAGGGAGTACCATAATCTAGACATTCTGCCTTACACAACCCTTGTATTCTTTGGGGGTAATGGGGCAGGACGTAGCCCAGTTGTAAAGCATCCGCTCGATGCACGGTTGGTCTGGGATCGATCCCTGTCGATGAACTCATTCGGCTATTTCTTGTTTTAGCCAGTGCATCATGACTGGTATATCAAAGGCTGTGGTATGTACTACCCTGTCTGTGGGATAGTGCATATAAAAGTTCCATTGCTGCTAATCAAAAAGAGTAGTACATGAAATGGCAACAGCGGGCTTCCTATCTCAATATATGTGTGGTCCTTAACTATATGTCTGATGCCATATAACCTTTAGTAAAATGTGTTGAGTATGTTGTTAAATAACACATTTCTTTGTTTATTTTGAGGTATTTGCATATGATTTAGCCAAGTGATAAGTTTAGGATCGGTTGGCCCATTGAACTACATGTACATATATTTCACATTCTAACCAGTGCACCAAAGGCTGCAGGATATGTTATGCCATCTGGGGGATGGTGCATATAAAACATCCCATGCTACTAATGGGAAAATGTAGCGGGTTTCCTCTCTAAGACTATGTGTCAGAATTACCAAATGTTTGAAATCAATAGCTGACGGGTAATAAATGAGTATGTTTTGTTGTTTAAAATTATATTGGATTGGAGGAAGATGCTAATTAAGTGATGCCAAAATGTTTGAGGGGCAGTAAAGTCCCTTTACATCAGTGGCCAGTGTATTTGCCAGAAAGAAATGTTTGGGTGTTGCACTATGGAATGGAATACATCCAAAGTCAACAAGGAGTGTGAGGGGCCTGCTCCAGAAAGAAAATGGGTCAATTTTTGGTTTAGGGTTGAGAAAATCCTGAAGTATTGATAAAGAGCAATTAATTTTGTAAAAAAGTAAACTTTAAAAAATAAAATTGTGTATGGCTCCGTACCCATTTTACCCACTGGCAGAAACCCTGTTGGCATAGGCAGAGTTATATTTTGGGGTATCCACCCATATTGGGAGGGTAGGGTAACCTCACACACATTAAAAAATGGTTGGTGTGATTGAGGTAGCCATTAATCTTAAATTGTTTCTTTTGTGAATGTTATAAAACTTGTGAAGGTTGTTTTGTAATTCTGTTATTACATATCTTATAGTTGAAGCTGGATGTTTCACAGCATGCTGACGGAGGACCTGGAGCCGAGACTAGGGCGGGGCTCTTTGTCATTTACAACTGTGCACGACTAGCCACCCTGTTCAGACATTTCCAGCAGGAGGTTCAGAAAGGTACATCAACCAGTGTCATAAGTCAATTTATCTGTCTGATGCTTGTTTCCAAATTTTGTGAATTCGTTGATTTCATAACATTTATTTGGATGTGAAAAGATTGGAATCAAGGCATACAGAACAAGACTTGGATAGTTTAACCAAGTACATACATTGTATGTAAGCGAGTTACAGTTTTGATAATGCTCATTTATTTATGCAAAGGTTATGCATGGGATCAGTTGGTATGTAATTATTCTCACAAATATATGTAAATAAAGTGAAATTTGTCACTTGTAACTTTGATATAGCACCTTCAATGTGTTTGAACTGTCTCATAGACAGTGGTGATCATCTAAAATGTAGAAATATAATTTCTTAAGTACCATACTGAATAGCCGATGTATTTTTCGTGCTGGGGTGTCGTTAAACATTCATTCATTCATTAAGTACCATACTGTTACATTCCTGCAATGAGCATTGTTCTTGTACTGACATGTTGTTATAGTCATGGTTATGTCAGTATTGTAACATACAAATATTTCATTTCAGGTGTTTATCCAGAACTTCCCAGCATAGACAGTGTGAACTTTGATCTGCTGAGAGAAGAGGCACGTACTAATGAAACTTGAATGGTCTCCTTTCAGGGCTCACCTGTACATTGCCAAATTAGTCAATTGCTAATTTTTATACAAAATAGAACATTTAGCATTTGGCTCATAAAATGTTCTTTAAATTAGCTGTTTTCTTTTAACATTACCGATCCTCAAACAAAGTGCAATTTCCCCCCCACGGAGTGGTCTGG
>JAECMU010056501.1:0-19546 GCA_016106625.1 Dracogyra subfuscus | reverse complement strand
GGTGTTCCTTTTGGGGTTTGCCACTGCTGCTCGGGTGTCTGAACTCCATGCTCTCGATGTCGATCTAGTTCGTTGCCATCGGGATCGGCGTGCGGTCAACTTGGGGCTCCTAATGAACTTTGTCGCCAGGAACCAGCTGCCCGACCAGGAACCACATTCGTATGTAGTGCAGGCTCTTTCCTCGATCGTGGGCCCATCCGACGTCGAGGACTTGACTATGTGTCCAGTTCGTGCCTGCATCACTATATCGAGAGGACCAGTTCTTTTCACCAATGTCATAAGAGACTGTTTCTTTCGTGTAATCAGAGTCACATGCATGACATTACTAAAACTACGGTGGCTACGTGGATCCGCTCCTGTATTCTGTCAGCGTACCACCTCCTTCGGCTACGAATCCGCATGAACTTCGTGCCATGGCTGCCACGATGTCGCTGCATTGCAACACGCCCATACATCAGATCCTCTCGGGTTGTTACTGGGCTACGGACTCCATCTTCGCCAACTACTACTTGCGAGACGCGTCCACCAAAGATGTTGAGGCCTTCCACCATCAGGGTCCTGTCGTTGCTGCACAGACTCTGATCAACACCAGCCGTCCTCGTCGCCGATGATGTCTGCTAGATTCTGGGCTGCATCCTGAGATGTCCATTGAATCTGCAGGTGAGGACTGCTTAGACGTTGTTCTTATGCTCAGTTCATGCACTGTTGCGGGAACTTCGGTCTGGATAACTTTACCCTGCACTGCACGGCATGTGGTTTTGATATCACTAATTGAAATAACATTTTCTTTGGGTGTACTAGACAGAAAACACACAGGGGCTTGTTGTTCAATGTTCTGACGGATGCACCTCATTAAGTTGCTGACTGCTTGGTTAAACTAACTCAGTAATACGTGGGGGTCGCCCATGACATGCATCCACGGTGGCTACGTCTTCCCACCCGGTCAGAACCCATTGATGTGGCTTCCACCTCCTGGTCCAATATACTGGGGGCTGTACCGCCACTGCTGACGGATGCCACCATTCACGCTGTTGTTACTAACATCACCTGCAATGGTCTCCGACGGGCATCCTTAGGAAGAGGGGTTACCATGGTTGGTCTTATTCTTCCGCTTGTCAGCAGCTATCCGGCAAGGGGAGCTGTACGGTGCATCTTCGGCTCTCGGTACCCACCGCCTACTGTTGAATGCTGCACTTTGTTTGAGGATTGGTAATGTGAAAAGAAATGGAGAAAACTTGAGGTGTTTTCTCTTTTATTATACATTACCAATCCTCAAGGATTTCGGCCCACCCGAGCCTCCCCGCTTCCTGTTCTCCGTGCGATGCTCTCAGGGAAAAAGAAGGAAGATACAGTCACGTGACTGGAACTAGAGAGTAGCATACAGTAGAAGAATTAGGCCATCCCATTGGCTTTAGGGATGTTCGACCAGACCACTGCGGAGGGTGGGGGGGAATTGCACTTTGTTTGAGGATTGGTAATGTATAATAAAAGAGAAAACACCTCAAATTTTCTCCCTTTTTACAGTTCACCAATTCCCACCCCTGACATGTGTATAGGATCGATGTGAATAATTTTACTAATTTGTTTAGTATTGCAATAATTTTGTATTTTATTCACAATTGCCTAATTTTCAAAAACAAGAGTACTATTTAAACAAAATGTAATGAATTGTATTAAAATAAAATTTTATTACAAATTTAACAATAAATACTGACTGCAAACTGTGAAATGATTTCGTATGAATGCCATATTGTGATGATGACATGAATATTTAATACATGACATTTTCATTAGTTTGTAACCACCAAGTAATGTGATACACCAGTGTATCAGAAGGTATTAGTTTTATTTCCCTGGTTATAAGTGGGAAATTGGGGAATAAATATGTGTGCATTATATGCTGAAATTTCCTTAGATATTCCTATTTTTCTTGTATTAGCAACCAAGTAATTCTTTTTTTTCTTCTTTTTTTAAATTTTAAGGATGAACCGGCATGCACACAAAAGAAAGAGACGAGTACAGTAGATGACACTACATCAAACAACAATTCACCAAACAAGAATTCTGTAAGCTTTGCTGAGGAAGACACATCAGTGGGCCCAGCCGATTCTCTTCCAATACGAAGTAACACATTACTGTACGGGCAGGACAGCACAGAACTTGTCGCTAGTAATCCAACTAGTGGTGATGTCCACCGTGTAAGAAAAAGCTACATTGATGGAGATCCACGGAGCAGTGGTTCGGCTTCAGGACGTCGATGCTTATGGGAAGATGACTCTTATGCCAAGGAGCCAGTAGTAACATCCTCTCAGTCAGTTAGTGATCTGAATAGCTGTTCAACAGATAAAAGAACTGAAGATTGGTTTTCTGACATAGTGCCAATCAAATCAGAGTCGCGTCATTCTTTAGATGACTTCTTTAAAGACCTTGTTGAACCCAGGGAAAGAGAAGTAGATTGTAAGCGATCACTCCTGCCTGATAACAGTTGGTTCGATAATGAAAAACAAACAGAATCCCAGGCTAGCATGTCTGTCAGACAGAGTAAAACTGAACACTGGTTTACAGATGTTCTGGAACCTAGAAGAGAACATGTGCATTCTAATGGTGTTCAGTCATCGCTGCTTACATCAGCTCTTCCTCGAGAAGTCTCAACCAGATCCCAAGAATTAGAGCACAATGATGCATCACTGCAAGACACAAGACGAAGAAGTGAAACGTTTGCTTCAGAATACGACTCTATAACTGTGCCACCATTAACACATCACCGAACTGAGACGGACATTGTTCATAATGAGGAACCCATTACTGGTTGTATGGTTACAACCGGACAGAAGTCCACTATTGGTGACTTTAGTTCAGACAGTGTATGTGTTGCAGATGTGAATGATTATCACTGTTCTAATGATGAAGGTCCGAATAGACGGTCGGGATCTAGCTGGGTTGATGGATTCCTTTCATTTGAAGAGAACTATTTAAATGGTTTATTCAAAAGTTCACCCATTAATATGCCCGAGTTCCATGGTGATTTAAGCAGTAGCATGCAGAATAGAAATCAGAATAATTTGTGTGATTCTAGGCTGCCGAGAGAAAGCACTGAAAGGTCTGTGAATATTTTGTTGCAAGATGAAATCGACGTACGACTAACAAAAGCTGATACACGAAGTTCATTTGATGGACCTAATTTGTGTAACGTGGACTATCATCGGAGATCTGACCATCACAGACAAGATCAAATTCAGCATTGGAAAACAACTGAAACCTGCCGAGACAAACCACAAGTGCAGAATCCGGTTCAAATATCTGGCTATGAGAGAACCTGGCAGCCAGCATTGGCTTCAGAAGAACAGTTGACCACACATGGTGAGAGATACGACCAACTAGCTTGTAGCTCAGATGAACACTCCAATCAAGGTCGGGATGAGGGAGCCAGGGAGAACGACGACGGAAGGACTGGTGAGCTGTCAGCTGCTGGTGCATTTTGGAAGATGTGGAATACCTTGACTGGGAACACTACCAATGAAGACTCGTGCAATAACAAGTACATGTATGCATCTGATTTTCCAAGTTATCCACATTCTGGTAATGTTCATGTTAGTGAAGTAAATGAGAACTGTTCCAGTGACATGGAAATTGACCAGGAACAGGAACAAGTATCTGTAAAGATTGAAACACAAATGCAGGAAGCCAAAACGGTTGTGAAAAAGATGGATTCCCAGAAAACTTATGACAAAGATTCTCAACGTTCAGTCTCTGTTAAAAGGAAAAACATTTCTCAGGACCATAAGGACAGCAGAGTGGATGCACATTGTCAGTCAAGAAAACGACAGAACTCTTCCACTGTCATACCAGCACCTGCTGCTCCTGAGCAAGTAATGAACTTAATGAGTAATGTGGCTAATGAATCTGCAGTAGAAGATGATTTGGAATCCCAATCCACTTGTGATGTGTCTCTGAGTGTTAGTGGTACAAATCAGACACTACAGGAACGAATAGACGAGATCCACCTTGCGTGTGAGACCATGATCCCTGGATTTGGTGAGACCACAGCCGACTCTTCAACTGGGCTGTTGAGCGATGGTCTGCCCCTGCCCTCGACGGAAGTGCTAGGCAATCTGAACTCACAGCTGCAGAAACTCATCAGTCAGCTGAAGCAGTCGTCCCAAAAAAATGACTCATCGGAGATCGTCCATGATAAGACCAAAGACGAAGAGTCGAAGTCAGCCAGAAGTAATATTTGTTTTTATACATTATACACTCCTCACCCCCATCCCTCTTAACTTACGAACTTGGTCCAAACTTTGGCATTCAAAATAACAATACTCTTAAATGACGGTAAGGGTACCTGTTTTCTGTTTCATGACCTGTACTTCCTTCTTTCTAACGGGCTGAACATACATGTAGCTCCAGTAGTACAACATTCGACTGATGAGCGATCAATCTAGGACTGATTCCTGTTGGTGGGCCAATGAGCTATTTTTTGTTCAGCCAGTACTCCACAACTGGTATACATAACAAGGCAGTGGTATGTACTATCCTGTCTGTGGGATGATGCATATCAAAGATTCCTTGCTGCTAACAAAAAAAAGTAGCCCATGAAGTGGCGACAGCGGGTTTCCTCTCAATATCTGTGTGGGTCTTAATCATATGTCCGATACCATATAAATAAAATGTGTTGAGTGCATCTTTAAATATAACATTTCTTAATTCCTTTTTTCTACTTCAGGCTTATAAACTGGATTTCTCTTTTACCCCTGATGTCATCTGTCTTTAGGTTGTGGTGAGATGGTGGAGTGGGGTGCTTTTTTGTTTTTTAAAACTGTATTTATTTACACATTTGTATGTTAGGTATTGATCAACAGGCAAACCTATTATTAAGATCTCTTCTGTTTTACATTGTTTATGTTCATGAAACATTATTCCTAATGATGCATGTTTTCGGTTTACTTGTAACCAATATTTTTTTCTCACTCAGAAAAACGTTATCGTACAACTGGACCTCATCCCGACCGATTCAATAAGTGGGAGCACATACTGTTTCCCATCACCTTTGACCCATGGAGAGACATTGGTAAGAGACAGTTCCACTAATTTTGCTATATAGGTATAGCTTTCAAGTTTGTGTGTTGGGCATAAGACAAGCAAGTCATCATGACTTTGCCATTTATTCATTTAATACAAGCAAGCAACTTGGAAAAATTAATTTTATTGTTGGTTAACATTTATTAATTTATTATTATTAGTTATTATTATTATTGTGTGTGTATGTGTGTGTGTGTGTGTGTGCGCATGTGTGTGTGTGTGTGTGTGTGTGTGTGTGTGTGTGTGTGTGTGTGTGTGTGTGTGTGTGTGTGTGCATGTGTATGTGTCTGATTGAATATCATTAATAATTTCTTAATTTTTCTTGGTTACTTCAGATCAAAATCAATTTTATTTTTTTTAGATTATAAAGCTGGTCCAAGTGTGGGTAATTATATGTTGGTAAACATAGACGATAGCCCCGAGCATGATCCAAGGCGAAATCGCAAGTTGATTCGTGACTTTAATGATGGGAAACATTCTGCACCTGGCGTTCGTCAGCAAAAGGTGAATGTGAAAAACAAGCCTGATAGCAGTGGTGAAAGGATTCACAGCATGTCAGTGTTCAAGCCTTCTATTGCCGAGCAGATCAGCTGTGATCCACGACATCTTAAACATTCCGAACAAGCTAGGAAAATAGGAGTCGAACCCACCAGCAAGATTGCTCATGGAAAAGGGGTGTCTAAGAAAGAACAAAACACTCTGGAATGTGAAGTAATCCGTAAAAGTAGATCTGAAGTAGAACCCGGAAGAGTTAGAACTAAAGTCGAAGAGGGAAAATCTGGGTCTGAAGTAGGGCTTGGAAAACCTAGATCTGGAATGGAACATAGAAAACATAAACCTGAAGTTGGACAGGGAAAACCCAGGTCTGGAATGCAGGCTGGAAAACATAAATCTGAAATGGAACAAGGAAAAATTAGATCTGGAATAGAACATGGAAAACCTAGATCTGAAGTAGAACAAGGAAAACCTAGATCTAAAATAGAACAAGAAAAATCTAGATCTAAAGTAGAACAAGGAAAACCTAGATCTGAAGTAGAAGACAGAAAGCCTAGATTTGAAGTAGAACAAGGAATACCTAGATCAGCAACTGAACAAGGAAAACCTAGGGTAAAAACTGAATCAGTAGAACAGGGGAAATGTGAATCACAATTCAAATGTAGATTTGAAATAGAAGAGCAAAGTGGTTCAAAAAGTGAGTGTGGAAAACCTAGATCTAAAACTGAAGAAGGACTGTCTGTCTGTAAAGTACTATCAGTACATGAAAAAGCAAGCAGAAAAACAAAACTTGAAATAACAAAATCTGAAACAAAACAGGACAAATTAGGAAAACTTGGTTTTGAAGGTCAAAAAATCAAAACAGAACCAGTGAGTTTAAAGAAAGATGGATACCGAATCAAGAAGGAAACTGGAGATGAAAATTCTTTGACAAATGCAGTCCAAGCAGTCACTAGCCATCCCTCTGTTAACCATGCATTGCTGCAGAACACTGTGACAAAATTACTTTCATCCAAAATAAATGATGTTCCTTTGAGTGATGCTAATGTGAAGCAAAAATCCAAAATCGTTTGCTCTTCACATCTTAAAACAGACCATGCAGTTGGGTCAGCATCATCGGAAACACTTTTGGGATGTCTACATTCAGACAAAAGTTCTTTAGCCATATCCATTTTGAGGTTAGCAAAAGAAAATGCCTTAAGAAAAGAGAGTATGCATAGCACTGATTATTCCACTGAGAGTTTTGCACATGACGGGGGCAGTTTACAGACCGACAGACTGATGACTTTGAAACAGAGTGCTTCAGAAACCTTGGTGCTTCACAATGTTGACCATGTGCATGATAGAAGCCATTCAGAAACTTCTGTATTAGATACTGTTTGCTATAAACCATGCCATTCTGAACGTAGCAGTGCAGTATTTTTAGATACTGAAAATCGGAAAATGACTCCTGCTGATCCAGAAGAGCGTTTAGTGAGCAGCTGCTCTGTTTTGACTGTTAACAATCGACCAACTACTTCAAAAGTGGGGACACAGATACATCCTTGGCCTCTCTATTTTGAAACTGAAGTAGGACAGCCAAGAAACAAAAGCCAAAATATCATTAATATTGCATCCAGTAATACTACAGATCACTTGCCTGATGGAAGTGATTATGATGAGAAAATGTTTGAAGACCAAAATTGCAACTTGTATGACACAATGCCATTAGTAATGCACAATAAACAGGATATTGAGGGTATCAAATGTTTAAATACCAACAACAGTGCAGATTATGCACAGCTTAATCCAAGCAATAGCAAAGTACCTGTTGATGAAATCATTTTGAGTGACCATCGTGAAAAATGTAAGCTTCTAAAAACAGATTTTTCTGAGAATGATTCAGACCCCATGGATAACATTGTTGAAAACTTCTATAGGGAATTATCGTCCATCAGTTCCGATAGTCATAGGAACAGCCCATTAAAGAAAGATTCATTACAGAAAGTTGGCAACCAGAAGAAATGTAGACCTCACCAAAAGGACAATCCACTGCTAATACTAAATAAATATGAAAATTCAAAAGTTTCTGATGACACTTCAGATTTGCCTGAGACACTGAGACTGGAAATGAAAGTTAAATCTGATCTGCCTTTTCCTTTTGAAACGAGCTGTGATCAAATTATGAAGCTTCATTGTTCTTCAAGCAGTGTCCACAACAACATGGCAGATGCTTGTTCAGTGAAAAAAGAAGGTTTTACCAATATTTATTCATCTTCCAAAACCAGTTTTAACTCCGGTTCTAACCTGAAACGTCCAACTGGTTCAGGCTTGAGTTTATTTCACAGCAGTTACAACACAACTGATTCGGGTAAAGTGCAGGTGCCATCTCCAAGACAAATTAAGTGTGCCGTGCCAATTTTCAGAAAGGTTACTGGAGATGTCTCTGATTGTTCTGAGAGTCAGGATCCACATGGTGGGAGTCGTTCTCAAGAATGTGTGTACGTCCAGGATAAGCAGCACTCTGTCGGTGAGGATGATCGGCAAAGAAGACGACCACACTCCGAGGTTGTCCTTTCAAGTTCAAAATGTTCTTACAAATTAGAGGACAGTTTTAAAGACTGTAATATGTTAAAAAACATTCTTTGTGAATCCTCGTCAAACAGAGTAGCAAATTTTCGGTATGCTGTTCATGATTACACATTTGCAGATTCTAGTGCAGTGAAAACGCTACCCTATTTTTCTGTAGTTGGACGATTACAGCCAATACCAGATCCAGTCTCAACTCCTGCTCAGACATCTATACATCAAGAAATGACTTCTGTCACTTCTTTAACAAAACTATCAGACTCTATGTCTTGTACAAGAGCTTTGCCTTTGCATTCCCTAGGTTGTATACCCAGTCCTTTAAGCATTCCATCTAATCCTTCTGGTGGCATTTCCAGTCAAAATATGTTACCCATACGTTCCCTGGGTGTTTTACTCAGTCCTGTAAGCATTTCATCTAATCTTTCTGGTACCATCACCAGTCAAAATATGTTAGCATCATCATCATCATCATCAGCAGCAGCACAATCCTGGACAGTGCCCGGGAACATCAACAGTAGACTTCTGTATAAACAATTTCAAGTGTCTTCTCCACAATCGGCCGTGTTTCATGATGGAGGAAATCTAGCTAATACCGAAGATTATTTCAAAGCTGACCTGGCCCATTGTTCCAGAACAACTGAAACTCAGCAAGAGAGCCTTTCGGCCACCAGGAGAATTTCTTTGGTTAGGGAATCGATGCAAGACGGAGGTGTTATCAGTGTTGATGAGACCGTCATTCTTTACGGTCGAGCAGGTGAGTTCGTTTTCTTTCCCATTCTGTATTTCATGCAGTGACTATATTGTTTTCCAAATTTTTAATAGTGACTTGTTGCTAACCAATTGTAAATTGTTTTTGCGACTACTATTTAATATTTTAAGATTGTGTAGTGATCTCTGAAACTTGCTTAGTAAATGGTGACCTAATCACATGAGAAGGATGATTCATATACACCAAAACCTCAAAGAAATGGACAATGTTTCATGGTTATGTGCTTGTATAGTCCAGATTTTGTAATAGCAGATTACAGTATTCATGTACTTTGTACATCAGTTGGAATTTTATTTATTGGGGGTGGGGTTAAAATACCATTTGTGACACTGCTGAAGAATTTTGTGGTTATTTGCAACTTGACATAAGTGTAGCTCTATGTGTTTGATATTTCATGTACATGTAGATGCTCAAATGACTAAAAATACTTGTGTTTTGTTGTTGAGGCATTTTGTTTTTACAATATTTTTATTAATTTCCATCCCGTAGAGGTGTTTCAAAACCTGCTGTGCTGCATGTACAACACAAAGGTGAAGACTGGCCACACCTGGATCCTCACAATTCACTCCAACATTGTCATCTTCCTCGCCAAAATGAGGTACTAGCTCAAATTTCAAATTTAGAGGTTTTCTTCTATTTCTCTCTCTCTCTCTCTTTTTTTTTTCACCTTTTGTTTTTAATTATTAGTGTTTTTTAATAAACTTTTAACTAAATTAAATACATATGCCTTATCCAGATATTATTTATTTGCCTGTTCTTTAGTTTTGACCACAACATATTTGTACTGTCTTTTGACATCCAATAACTGAAGATTAATTAATCAAAGTGCTCTACTCCTTTCATTTTAAAAGGGGTGGGACATAGCCCAGTGATAAAGCATTCACTTGATGCATGGTCTGTCTTAACATTGATCTCCATTGGTGGGTCTATTTGGCTATTTATCGTTCCAAGCAGTGCACTTAGTGGTATATAAAAGGCCATGGTATGTGTTATCCTGCCTGTGGCATGGTGCATATAAAAGATCCCATACTACTAATGGGAAAATATAGTAGATTTCCTCTCTAAGACTGAAAAAAACACCTACCCAAATGTTTGACATCCAGTAGCCGATGATTACTAAATCAATGTGCTCTAGTGGTGTTGTTAAACAAAAACAAACTTGAAAGTTATTCTGTTAGTTGATCAGTATGTTGTTTTAAAGGGACCACTCTGGCGACAGCAGCATGGAGAGCGAGGTGTGTCGGAAGAAGCTGTCACTCATCTCCACGTTCCGAACTTACGGCATCGTCAAACTCGTTTCTGGCTGCCACTGCGATAAGACAGCGGAGAAGTATGCCGCCCTTGCCCGATGCCTGTCTCGCTTCAGACACGACCGACACAGCGACCTGCCACATGCCATCGTCTTGTCAGGTGGGCATAGCAGAACAACAGATGTTTTCTTTTCTTCTTTACCTGGCCACAAAACAAATGCATATTCCCGTCAGAGAACAGAAGGAAGTTACAGTCACGTGACCTGAACAGGAAGGAGGACTCATTGGAAGATACGTGTATTTAGGCCATCCCATTGGCTGTTGGGATGTTTGGACCAGACTGCCTTTCATTAGGGGAATATGCATTTATGTTGACGCCAGGTGAAGAATTCCTAAAACAGAAAACACCTCAAGTTTTCTCCATTTCTGGAAAACCTGACTCTTTTTTTTTGGCTGCTTGTCAAAAGTGTTTCCATATTCTTCATACTTAAAGACTTAAATATAGTTTTGGCTGATGCTTTTCATGTATTCTGAGTTGTGTCAGTAATTCACTTCATGTTGTGGTCTTAAAGAAACATCATTTATTTTTTACTGTTTTCTTTTCAGAGTTGCCCAATGAAACAAACTTCCCGCAGATCATAGATGGGGACCAGCATGTGATGTTTCTGAAAGTAGACACCTTCATCCAAAGGTTCCTGATACAAATATAAGCAGACTTGTCGAGGGTCTAGCAACTTTGTTAAATTTCTTTTTATCCTTGGAGGGACTTTGGCATATGGGACCAATGCTTTAGGGGTACAGCCATAACAGATATTTAATATATATCGCGGTCAAGAGTAGGGACCAATGCTTTATGAGTACATATGAACTATTTAATTTATCTCACAGTCTGTGTAGGGAACTATTTTATTTATATCACTATGTACTGGGTTTTTTAGTCTGGATTAATTTAATAGTGACAATTTCTGCCAGCCAGGAGGTTATTTAGCATTACCTAGATGCTTTTCCAATTTCCCCAGAAGTCTTTAATTCAATGCTTAACATGTTTGTAGTAAGAAAAACTCAATCTTCACTATCAGATTAGAAACTAAAATTACAACAAAAATTATTTTAAGCTTACTTAAAAAATTTAACAATTGAGTCTTAAAATAGACCATTTATGGATTTGAAAAAATTTAAATCAGGTGACTGGATTTATTTCTGCATAATTTATAATGCCCATCTAAATGTTCTAAATTTAATGGGGGGAAAAAAAGTGTTTAACAAAACGTGACGATTGTTCTGACAGTTTTCTGTTACTCTGACATTGCTTGGATGTAAATTTACTTGGACAGTTACCAGGGTTCATAGAGATTTGAACAGTTCTTTAATTTGAGTGGTCAGAATAAAAAAAAACTTGAATTTGTCAAAGCCCTGTGAAAAATGCTTGAATTTGAGATAATCATCTAAAAAAGTGCATGAATTGCATATTTCCACTGATAAATATTCAAATTTATCTTCAGTATGTTTTAAAGAAATCTGATTGGCTGCTACTCCGTTCTCGTGTATGTTGACTCCAAACGATCTGCTGCCGTTAACATTATATACTTACAACATGTATGAACAGTGAAAATTTCAAGTGCTGTAAAATGACTGGGTTTAAAGAGATGTTTTAATTAGTTTTAAACCTGGCTATGTGGACTGGGTAACAAGAACAATACTTCATTTGTACTGTTTATATCTTATAATTCGTTTTAAGAACATATCCCAACTCCATTTGAAACAACATCAAAGATTGTTTTATCAGCTGGTTGCATTTTGAATTCAAAATTTAGCAACATATTCTCTTGCTTAAGAGGTTTAGCAGTTTTTTTATCTCACAATTTTGTGTACTTTTATGAAATTTGTTTTGATATTTTACCCAGATACAGTCTCACATTTCCATTGTCCCTTTATACTTTTGGAAGTAAATTATTCATCCTCATAAATATTTATTGACATGCAATGACTTTCTGAGATGTGTCTCCAAGGTATGCAGATTATTTAATGGAAAATTGATTACCTCAATCATTGTCTATCATGTCCAATGTCGAAGCTAGTGAGAAAAGAAGGCAACTTGATATTACAGATACTACAATTTAGCAATGCTTTACAGTTCATTTTGAATAAATTTCTGTTTTTTAAGAAATCTTTTACAAGACCTTTGTGAAAAAGAAAAGCATGGAAATCAAAATTATGGTTATGGGTTTTCTTTAAAAATTTAGGTAAATTTGTAAATGTTTCTCTCATTTTATAGAAAATATTTCAAACCTATGTCCTAGGTGAGAATAGAATTTTGGAGTAGAAATAATCATGGAACATTTCTTATATATAGAAAAAGAAAGATTTTGTTTTTGTTTGTTAAGAGGTATATTTTGTATACATTTTGACATTGCATTTTAAAATTTTCGGCAGTAGATAAACATTTTGATGTAAAACTATACGTATGTTGATACAAATTGAAATAAGAATGAACATAATTGTTGAAAGGTTATAATCTGAATTTTTTGTTGTCACTAATGTATGTTATTGTACATTATCAAGTTCGGGGTCCTTCAGATAGTCGTATGGTGATCCGCTGTCTGTACTTCTGTCCATCCATCCATGCCCCGGTTATATTGGGTTAGTTAAACATTTCCCCCAACCTTTGTTACTACTGTAGAGCAGGAGGTTATAAATTAATCTCTTGGAGATGGTTTTACTCTAACTTATTGTTATTTGTCTTGAAAATAATAGGCATATTTATAACATTTTCTTTTTTAACAAGCATATACTTTTCATCAATGGTGTCTTTATCAGTGTTTCCATTGTTTTGTAGAAATATTGTGGGTGTTTTGGGGTGGGGTTTTTTTGTGGGGGGGGGGGTATGTTGTGGGTCGTTCTTACTTTATGGTTCATTGTGAAAGCATTGGCATAATGATTCATATATTGCAGTAAACGATATTTGACACCCAATAGCCAATGTGGGTTTTTTGGTGCTGAGGTGTCATAACATTCATTAATTCATTTTCCAGATAGCATTCACCTGTCTCTTCTGTAAGTGTTTAGTGATAACCTGCTAATAATAAGATGTCGGTATGACTCGCATGGGACTGACATTTCGTTTTGTGGTAGCATCTCTTACAGATGTTCTCTTATTTCCATTTCTCTGTATAGTGCTATAGTTAATGTATATGTATAGTGATAAATTTTCAGAATGATGACTTCAGTGCCATATTCTTCATTTTTCATTTTCACAACAGTCTGGAACAATGTTGAAGGATTAGACTACTTGGTATTTATGATGCCTTTATAATAATAACAATGACAAGCTACCAAAATGTTGGTGTTTCCTAGTGGAAAGGTGTTTCCCCAGTGATATTAAAAACAGTGTCCTTTAGTTTGGTGTTACACATGAAAATGTCCCTCATGTTTGTTATTCATGAAAATATCCCTCATCTTTATATTATTAATGACCATGTCCCATATGTTTGTAATGTTAAGGAGTATGTCCCCATGTTTGTATTATTAATCAATATGTTCCTTATGTTTGTCTTATTAATAAGTATGTCCCTTTTATTATATTATTAATGAATATGTCCCTTTGTTGTATTATTAATGATGTCCCTTATATTTAATTTATTAATGATAATGTCCATTTTGTTTGGTTATGAACTTGTATACAAATGTCATTGTTTTATCAAGCTTCATATTTGATATTTATTTTAAGAAAGCCATCTTTTGTTCCCATCCACCACAACCCACTTCTTTTTGAGCGATAATCTCTAATGCCATATCATTAAAGTATTGTGATGTACAACTGAACGTTGTTTATTCTCTGATCTTTATACTGTGTTAATATGTACTAGTATGTGTTTATTTGTTCTCTCCACACTATTTTTATACTGCAGTGTATGTTGGTGATTACACAATTAAGACTGGTTATGAATGCCATACGTGACAAATGTGATACTGTGCCTTTAAGAATTTCACTAGGTTTCCAGTTAGTGGCATGTACTTTTTGTTTTGTCAGAAACTGACAATAGAATTTAATGTATCAATATAAGGTATATTTTGTTCCTTAAATCCCTTTTAGGTTCGTATTTTGTGTTCTTTAACACTTCAGTGCATAGTTGATTGCCTTTGCCATTTACATGTTATAAAATATTTTTGAATCTGGTAGATTTCACGGCAACACTGAACAGTATTATTCTTATAGTAATATTAGAACCTGCATTTGAATTTATTTTACCAGCAGGAGAATTGAGAATACTATTTTAATGGTTGTGTTCAAGAGGGTTGGCACTTGCACTTATTCAGTCAATGTATATTATTACTTAATTGACAGCATATGGTCGTTATCCTGAACACATTATTTGTCGTTCAACGGTTGGTAGTATTTTGGTATGGCGTTGTCAGTACATAAGTTTGTAAACATTTTGTTACCTTGGCCATTCAGATAGGATAATCTAACCTTGCATGCAAGTACTACTTGGGATGATTGTGTGTCACATACCATAACTAGGTCGCAGTAACCTACTTTTTAGGGCAAACAATATAACTGCAATATAAATAATATTTTGTACGGTTTTTCTATCTCAACCAATGCCCCACAGCTGGTACATCAAAAATGCTGTGGTATGTACTGTCCCATCTACTTGATCTATAAAAGCTTTTGGTTGTAGTAACTTGTATGCTATCAGTAAGTTTTTTTTTCTCACTGTAGACCATGCTAGATATGTAGAGGTACCATTAAACAAACATTCCTTTTCTTTTCAATGCATTGGCTTGAAGTTTTACTTGAAGTCTTGTACTAGATGTATTGTCAAGTACAGGAAGATCTGCAATGTGTCCATGTACGTAAATCAGCAATGTGTCTGTAACAGGCAGACCGGCCTCGGTGGCGCAGTGGTTAGGCCATCGGTCTACAGGCTGGTAGATACTGGGTTCAGATCCCAGTCGAGGCATGGGATTTTTAATCAGATACCGACTACAAACCCTGAGTGAGTGCTCCGCAAGGCTCAATGGGTAGGTGTAAACCACTTGCACCGACCAGTGATCCATAACTGGTTCAACAAAGGCCATGGTTTGTGCTATCCTGTCTGTAGGAAGCGCAAATAAAAGATCCCTTGCTGCCAATCGGAAAGAGTAGCCCATGAAGTGGCGACAGCAGGTTTCCTCAAAAAATCTGTGTGGTCCTTTACCATATGTTTGACGCCATATAACCGTAAATAAAATGTGTTGAGTGCTTCATTAAATAAAACATTTCTTTCTTTCTTTCTTTGTAACAGGCAGTGCCACTATAGTCCCAAGTTATACATTCTGTCAACAGACCTGGGCTCATACATGTATTTCTTTGAAGCTGTGTTAGTACTGCGATATCGCATGAGTTGCAGTGATGTCATGGCCTACAGTGGTTTTACGATGTTGTAGCACTAAGATAACTTCAAAAACCTTTAGCCAGTATCAAACAGCTGCTCTTTATAAAAATAAAAATAAAATTATGCACTGATCTTTTATGTATAGTCCTTCCCACAGGAAACTCCTTGTTTTGGTTATTTCTTTCTTAGTTGATCGTTTCCTAAATTGCACACAAAAAATACCATAGTATTTCTTTTGTTATTTCCAAAAACTCTTGTACTTTTCTTTTTGCAACAAATCAGACTGAAATTATTTTAAAAGACTAAAACATTTTGGTTGGAGGATGGGATAGATCAGATTTCACCATTTTTGATAGGTTTTTTTTAACACCAAATATATACTAATTATACAATGAAAGAAAGAAAGAAATGTTTTATTTAACGATGCACTCAACACATTTTATTTACGGTTATATGGCGTCAGACATGGTTAAGGACCACACAGATATTGAGAGAGGAAACCCGCTGTCGCCAATTCATGGGCTACTCTTTCCGATTAGCAGCAAGGGATCTATTATAATGCACCATCCCACAGACAGGATAGCACATACCACAGCCTTTAATATACCAGTTGTGGTGCACTGGATGTGACAAGAAATAGCCCAGACCGACCGCGCATTGAGCGAGTGCTGTACCACTGAGCTACGTCCCGCCCCTCACTAATTATACAGACAAAACAAAGAAAGAAAAAAAGTATTATTCTTTATTTAGTTACTGTGGACAGTGGTGTCTTTATTTGCTCTCAAATTATGTTTAAAATCTCTGTATGTGATAGTCTCCGATTTGTGCATTATAGCAATAGGCAAATTGATAGGCTTGTGTTATTCATATAGAAGTGAATCTTATTGAGCATGTTCTGTGATTGTTTGTCGGGTCCCCTTGTGTTGCAGTTGTACTGTGTCCAGATATGCATGATGTTCTGTATGGTGCTTAAGAAAGAGTGCTCTAGTAATGATGTTTTTCATTCATTTTAATGTGCCATGTTTGCTTTTTTATTATACTACGTAGTAGTGTATTTGTACGATTTTTATGTTTAAAAAAAATAATTCTAATAAATTGTAATTTGTTTTTAAAGGTATAGTGTGTATAGGGTTATTTTTGTAGCACTGTATGTTATTTCTGTCTTCCCAAAACAATTTTTTTTTTTACATGGTAAATTGTCACATCTGGTTATGTGAAGTGTATTTCTGAATGTTTAAAAAAATTTCTACAATCTCGCCACAAACTTCGGAAACTTAAATTTTTCTGATCAGTTTAATTATCAGAACAGGACCATTATTTGACCAGCCTGTGCCAAGAAGGGTTATTGTTCACTCCTTTTCCACCCTCCATACAGTTTGGAAAGTTTTAAGAGAACAGCAAATAGATTGCCTTGCAGTAAATGTTTAAATTTGTTATATGTGATTGCTTGCCAAGCACCATCTCAGGAGATTTGCTCTTGGCTGAACAAAAAAAAAATCTGATTGTATTAGAAGATGATGTCTTTAATACAAGAAAACATCTCATGCAATTTTTTTTTAAAGATTATGGGGAAAAAACCTACCAAATATTTTGTTATGTTAATATTACATTTCTAAATGTTTTGCTACATTTCAATTATTTACCTACATTACTAATTAATTCATATTTTAGTACCTTAGTGTGGGTGTGGGTGTGGGTGGTCTGGTGTATTTTGTCTTTAGGCAGAATTATTATACTTTTTTTTTTTAATTATTAATGATTAAGTAATTATTTTTCCTTTTTGGGGAGGGAAGGGGGTGGAGAGGATTCTCTCTAACGAAATCATAATGTAACAAAGTTTTCATGTTCTAACGCCGATTTTTGCACATTTATACGTTTATTTTATTATTATTACTTAATATTGTTATTATTATTATTCTGTTATTTACAGAATTAAGCATAATAATGCAAAACAGAATCATGATTTAGTTTAGTAAGGTGTCAAGATTACATTCCATGACAACAATATTGTAGTACTAGTGTTTCCATTCCTCAGCATTCATTACGAGTACAAATCAAACCACGTGTCCACTGTTATACCACAGTGTTACTTTGTTTATATTGAATCTCGTATTTTTGCAAATTCAGTTTCTTGTTCTCGTGCATTATATATTAATGCATTATATTTATGTTTACATTCCACATTTCCATGTACTATAATCTATCTTCTAACGTCATGACATTTTCCACTTGATTGGTGGTGTTCACTCTTCATGGCAATATGATATCTTGGCACACATTTTAGTACAAAAGTGAACATTGCATTGTTTTATTCCATTTTAATGCTGTAGAACATACTGAATGTTTTTGGGGTTTTTTGGTCATCTTTTAAAATTCAGAATTTGGAATCCACTCATTCTGTAACTTTTTCTACTTTATTTATTACTATAAAAGTGGATTGTGCTATGATTGAAAGATGGTCGTGAAAACTTTTTTTTTTTTTTTTTTAATTATTAAAGAAAGGTTGTTTTTTATTATTTATTTATATTATTATTTTTTTGGGGTAAAAAAAAAGAAAACTTCTAAATTTTTTAGTTTAAAAATAAATAAATTTGGTAATTGTTTTTATTATTTGAAACATTTTAGTTTCAAAGAGGATACTTTTTTTCAAAATATACTTTGATAACAGCCTGTGTGATTTCAGTTTATTGTAAAAAAGGAAGATTTTAGGTTTGTTTTGTTGGGTTTGTTTTTCGTTTTTCCTCACATGTATTCATATGTATGTTAGTTAGGTCGTCTTTCCTGCCAGTGTTAACACGTATGTCTGTGATGACTGTTACTGGAGATTTAAACCTAGTACTTTTTCACTTGGACTCTTGCAAATCCATGTGCGGTGATTTCAAATACTGTGATCGTTTCATATTTTGCTTACATGTATTCATTACCGTTAGAAGTGTATTGTCTATGCATCTCGCTTTCATTTAGTTCCCATTTTATTTTTCTACATACATGTCAAAGACAAATATTTTTTTGTGTTGTTTCATATACATTTTGTATGTGTTAAAAGTTTAAATAAAGTGAATTTAAAAACAATTGTTTGGCGTTATTTTTGCCATAATTTCTGTGCCACAGTGGTAAACCATTCATTCATAAAATGGTTGAAGGCGTTAGATTTGTTCGTGTTCTGTTGAACATAAGATAAAGTGTATATTGTAAGGTTCTACGCTATAGCCTATTATATGATGGGGGGGGGGGGGCAAACCTTGATGCAAGGTCAGTTTGTGATCGATCCCCGTTGATGGACTGGCTAATTTTTGTTCCACTAGGTGTACCACAACTAGTATACTAACGGCTGTGGTATGTCCTGACTTGAATGGTGCATATGTAAGTCCTTGCTACTAATGGAAGAATTTAGCTGGTTTATTCTGTAAGACAACGTCGCAATTACCAAATGTTTGACATTCAATAGCCGATGATTAATAAATCAATGTGCTCTAGTGGTGTTAAAATAAACTTACTTAGTCCCCCAGGACCATATTGTGTTATTTAGTATTCTGCGGCATATCAGTCTACTGTGATGCACCAACAACGCTGTTTTAATGTATATTCTGTAAGTACGTATTGGGATATCCACAGTTAGTCGAAAAAACTTTAAAACATTGAGAAAGGATCATTCAAAATAGATTTGTAACAAATATAATAAAGCGTATTATAACAGAAATACATATACATTTATTCGTAAATTTAACAGAATGTGTGTTTAGAAAACAAAGATATATACATTTAAATTCACAATACTGATATAACGGACGATTCATTTTTTTTAAAAAGAAGAGTAAAAACGTTCCACATTTTGAAGACGAAACACAGAACAAGTGCATCACAGAAAAATTAATTTTTGCACAAAGCCAGTTATTATCTAACAACGGTGAAAATTCCACTCGAGTATACAGCTACATTTTTTTTTTTTTTTTTTAATAAACATGAATAAACAGAAGAATATGTATAATTTAAAAAAACTACTACAA